>PVIC010025125.1:0-25530 GCA_004025085.1 Thryonomys swinderianus
AAGTAGCAGCTAGGAAGAAGGCAAACTAGGCAAGCTAGGAGGAAAGGAAAAGAAACAAAATGAGTGGGAAGAGAAGAGAAGGAAATGAAGTCAAAATGCACCAGTGGTTCTCAAACTTGAGCACGTGTTATAATCACGTGGAGGGCTTGTAAAAATGCACTTGCTAGGCTTCACCCTGCAGTGACTCAGTGGGCCTGGGATGGGCTGAAAATATATAATTTCTAAGATGTTTCCACATGGTACATATGCTGCTGGCCCAGGTGGCAAAGTTTGAGAACCAGTGGGATACATGTAGATAAGTAAAAATTGGGGCTTGCCACTTAGTTATTTGTCGTATATTTATGGTAGTTCTGGAGGTTGAACTCAGAGCCTGTGCATGCTAGGTAAGCACTCAACCACTGAACTACACTCCAGTCCAGGTATCTAAAAATATTTTTGAGTCAAATTTTAATCTAGAAACAATAATCAATTATGTAAAAAGAAATTTTAGTTGTAAAAATTACTACTTCATAATATGATGATACTACAGAAACTTTAGAATGTAAAAAAGAGTTCATCCATCACCCTGAATCAAAACCATTTTTAAAAATCTATTTGCTACTAGGCTATTTCTTGGCTATAACCTGCACTTCTGTGATTTTTAAAAATATAAAAGAATCTTAATTTATAAATATAATTTATAAAATATACATGGTAAAGTGTGCATGTGTCTAAAATATACATAGTATTCAATAGCTCCATTTTTTTGTAGGATACTTAATTCATAGTAAAAAGAAACATTTATAAAATAGGTAATAAATATCAGCTATTGTATCAAATGCCTTTATTCCATTTAATTGCTAGGCCAGTCATGAGGGTGGAATTATTATCATTCCTTGGGCTGCTGTTTAAAGATTTCAACAGCCAATATGCGCATCCATGTTTATAGCAGCTCAGTTTGTGATAGCTAAATCTTGGAAAAAGCCCCAATGCCCATCAGCTCTAGACTGGATAAAGAAGATGTGGTTTTTTAATAAAATGGAGTATTACTCTGCCATAAAAATGATGAGATTGAATCATTTTTACTCAAATGGACATACCTTCAGGACATACTCATAAGCAAAATAAATAGGTCACATTTATGTAAACATCGTATATTTTCTCTGCTATGAGGTACTGAAGTTATAAGTGTGTTCTAGAATGCATGATTGATATTATGAAATAGTAAATATTCAAAGGGAAATGGGGTTTAGGGGTAAATGATGAAGGAAGAAAAAAGTGATGGTTAAAAAAAGGAAACAATGCTTGTGTATATAGGGGTGGGGGAAGGTAGGGTGAGTAGGGGAGGGGGAAAGATGAGGATTAAGTTGTGTCATATACTGGTACAAATTGTCAATGTGGAGTATAATTGTGATGTGTATATATAATGTACCAATAAAAAAAAGATTTTTTTTTTTTTTTTTTGCTTTTTGAGACAGGGTCTCGCTTTCTAGTTCAGGCTGGCCCTGAGCTCACTATGTAGCCCAGGCAAGCTGCTGCAAACTCAGCAGTCCTCCTATCCCTGCCTCCCGAGTGCTGGGATTACAGGCGTGAGCCACCACGTCCGGCATTGTAGTATGCGGTGCTGATCGTTGGTGGGCGTGAGTCTCCACGCCCAGCATTATATGTGGTTACTGGGGATCGAACTCAGGACCTTGCGCTTGTGAGGCAGGCGCCAGAACCACTGAGCTAACCCTCTGGCCCTAAAAAAAAGATTTTAACATCCAGTTAAACAAAGAACAAGAATCCTTCCAGTGAGGAGAGACAGTGCACCTGCACAACCTACTGAACTTCTGATTATCTTTATTGTACGAATGAGAAAATGAAAGCAGAGAGAGAGTAAGTTATTCCCCCAGTCGCACCTCTGACCAGTTGCCCTGCCTGGCTGCCGCTCATCAGCACGGGGCTCCTGGTCATATCCCTTGCATCACATGCACCGCATAATGATGCTAGAACATTCTCTTCCCGACACAGGTAACAACAGGTCTTGTTCCAGTAAGCATGGCCTCTGTTATTATCCACATCCCGCAGTACACCAAGGAGAAGAACCCCCTCATGTACCTGACCGAGGTGCACACGGACAAGGTAAGAATAACAAAAGAGCCTAGAAAAATGTGCATTTCCTTCGAGTGATTGGTTCTGATATTTTATAGATGGAAGACAGAAGGTAACTCTTATGAATCCCAGGTACCAATTAACATTTAATTTCATATTAGAAGCCACATTTTACTTTAAAAAAGAATGTCTGCATTAGGTATTTATAGGCAGCAGAAATTATTTTAAAATCTCTCCCCTGGTCAGGTGAAGATTGAACTTCATCAGGTCCTTGTTAGGAGAGAAAGTGGATAAGGGAGAGTCTGAGGCCGCGTGGGTGCTCAGTAGGTCTACACATCGCAGTGATAACTAGTGCTCGCGCCTCGGGCCTGGACTCGGCCCAGTACCCTCAGCCCTGCCTGTTCATTGTAATCACCCAGTTTCATTCTAATGAAGAGTGACTCCTTGAAAATCACGTTGGAATTGCAAAAGATAAAACATTTAGCATCAGTGCTTTCCTACAGAGCTCTCCAGTGGTTCTCCCTGGGCTGAGAACCACTTCTCTGTTCAAAGCCCTCACGCCTTGCTCACCTTACTCTAGCACTGCGCTTATCTTACCATTGTACTCTTCCTATAGCTGCCTGGGAGACTGCAGGTCATCAAAATCCTGAACCATTCCACAGAAAAGAACCGTACACTCACAGTGTATTCTCGTTGCAAATTTGTCTTATCACAGGGGCTATGTGGTAGGCCCTTTTGCTTTCTCACCAAAAAAAAAAAAAAAAAAAAGCCTGAGCCTTGATACATTTATAAAGATTATAAAGAAAAACTAGTGTTTGAGGTTCACAGTTCTAGAGATTCAGGTCAGGATTTCAGCTCTAGTAAGGACCTCACAATGGATGGTAGAAGAAGCCAATGTATGAGTGGGAAGAGAGAGGAGAGACAGACAGATTGACAGAGACTGAGGAAGAAGAAGAGGACTGGGGGCAGGAAGAAGGAGAGGGAGAGGAGAGGGAAGAGGAAGAGGAACAAAGACACAATGACCAAATCAGAAGCTAGAGAGAGGCTGGAGTGCCACTGTCTCCTCTAAGGACTCACTCGCAGTTAATGCGCAGACCTCCCACAAGGCTCCAGGTAGGAATGGTCCCATTTCCTTCTGACATTGCCACCCCGGGGATCAAGCTGCCACGGACCTTGTTTCACAAACCACAGCGAAGCCGTAGCAGTCTGTAAAGCCTAGCCATTTTATCAAGTCACAGGAAGGGATTTGAATACACCGGCTCAACTTAATGATCACAAGAACCTGAGCAAATCAGGGCTGTGGAAAGCAGCCTAACAGCCCTCCTCCCCTCCTCTGACAGGGGACAGTAAGACTTCCAGATGTGAGAAAGGTTCACCACTAAAATATTTGGCTTCCAAATCTGATTCTGTGTTTTTCTTTAGGCGGGTGACATCAGTTGTAAAGCAGAAGTAAATCCACTGAAAGTGGGTCAGACATCTTCTTCTATAGCTTTCAAGAGTGAAAACTTTCGGCATGTGAAAGAATTGGTAAGAACAGGTTAACAATTGAAGCTTCTTTCAGCAATTTAGGGTTTGTTTTACCTGATATCAAACAGAGGGTATCATAGAATTTTCTCATTTTTTTGCTTTTGATGGCTTATATGAAGTAAAAGTCAGAAAATACATTCTCAAACCTAGATTATTGAAATTATTACTTATGCTATTACTTATAAATTAAATGTCCAGAGCTTATGATATCAAAAGGATACATGTGAAATAACTATGTCTGGGTTGGACATTTAAAAAATATGGCAGAGCTGTGAAGCAGCTCTATCTCCTATTCCTCAGCAGTATCTTCTTTGGGGAAAGACATTAGCATTGTAGGATGGTGCCCAGCATATACTCTATTAGGTACTCAAGTAAGTAAATACTCAGTACACAGCAAACCCTAAATTATCTACAGCTTCCCCTTATCAAAAATACTAGTTGATGCCCTCCTGGTTTAAACTTTACATTATAGCTGTTTAATTTTGGGAGGGATGGGAGAGAAACAGGAGAATAATGTAAAATTGTGTTTCTTTTAATGGCATCAATGCACTTGAATGCTGTTGCATAAGTGGCCCATGCTACCTTTTGTCCTTGGCAATGGGCCAATATAGCATACTTTTAAAAATACAGCTTATTTTTGGGGGCCAGAGATTTAGCTCAGTGGTTCCGGCGCCTGCCTTGCAAGCGCAAGGCCCTGAGTTTGATCCCTGGTAACCACATACAATGCTGGGCGTGGAGACTCATGCCCACCAGCCATCAATACCACATACCACAGTGCTGGGTGTGGTGGCTCACACCTGTAATCCCAGCATTCGGGAGGCAGAGACAGGAGGATTGCTGAGTTCGAGGTTTGCCTGGACTACATAGTGAGCTCAGAGCCAGCCTGAACTACAAAGCGAGACCCTGTCTCAAAAAAAAAAAAAAAATGCCTACATAAAGAGTGCAATTTTTGCATTTTGTAACATAGCACCAAAATCCCTTGGGAAAATAGTACATGTACAAGTAGTTCATGAGATTTCCTGTTTCCCTGAATCCTTCCCACCACTGGCCTTTTATCTTCATAAACTTCTAGCAGTTATTTTTTACAACCATACTAATCCTCTCTCTTCTTTCATTGTCGACTCCAATCTGAAAGGACTGCAGAACTGCTTCATGTAGTAATGTGACCTGCTGGTTCAAGGACCTCGACATAAAAGGAGAATACTACATTAACGTGTCTACCAGAATTTGGAACAGGACTTTTGCTGCAGTAAGTATCAGCTTCATCTGTTGGGGTCATCAGTGGCGGAAAACATAAGCCTTCATTGTCAGAGTCTGTGCCCTTTGACAAGTGGCATTCCGGTTGATGGTGGTGGTGGCTGAACAACCCAAGCAGGTTACTATGGAAGGCCGTGAGCTGCCTTCACTCTGCAGTGCTCACCCGGTCGGACTGTGCCCCTGTCACTGGAGAGCTCATGAAAGGGTCTGCTTCTTCAGGACTCTGCCAACCTGTGGGATCTACAGGAATGGCGTCAGAGTCGCTCTGCTACCATCTGCCTCCAGATAGCGTCTGCTTTGTCTCTGTGCCAAATCCTTGCACTTCCCGCTTCTAGGTGCCCACCACATCCCCATCAAGATGCATGTGTCTCATCTGGAGCTCTCTGCTAGTGGTTGGATGGATTTCAAACAACCCAGCAGATAAACCCAGCCAAGGACCCATCCTCCTGTGTAGTGGCAGCCCGCTGCACCCTTGCTTTCCCTTTCCTCTGATGAGAACCCCTGGACACATGATAAATGTGAAGCAAGCGCTAAACAACGTCAAGGTTGTTTTTCTGTTGGACAGGTGTGTGCTCCTGCAGCAATATTTCAGTATGGATCTGGGCAGCCAGAATTTCAGTGTAGCGTGAGAACATACGGTAGACGGGCCTCCTGAAATCTGCCGCTTTTGCCACCCCTGGCTTTGACTGAGGTGGTGAAACCTCTTGGGAGAGCATGCGGCTTTCACATTTTTAAAGATACAAACAAGTTCCAGAGTGCTGACACCAGATTCTACTCACTATTTTTCATCACTTCATGGCTTTGCCAAGAGTCACCATTCCTTGCTATGGAGTTTTGTGCAAGATTAGAGAATTGGACCCTTTGCAACTTTTCCCTGAAGCCAAACTATGAGCACTATTCTTTTATGAAAATGCAATATTTAAAAAGGAGTGGTGAAAAGATAGGGGAAAGAATATAGAATCGAGGGAGTGAGGAAATGAGCTTTGGTTTTCCGTGTTGCTTTTCTCTTCTCGCGAGTTGCATTTGTTTCCAGACCTTCCTAAGAAAGCCCCTTAGGGCGGACACCTGCGCTCTGCTGTCCCGCCTGCCCAGCCACAGCAGAGTGGTGCTGCTTTACCAACTTGTTTTTGGCTCTGGATTTGAGGAACAAGTGTTTTCATAGGAAACTTCCAAATGGGAAAATAGGAAGGAAAATGGACTTTTGAACATTGAAACACAATCCTTCCAGCTCTGTAGAAAGTGTTCAGTTTGTCTTGAGTTTGTTTATAGCTACACCATTTTAACTACAGGAGGTTTTAATCAGACCTTTCCAACAGTTTTTCAGAAGCATCATTTCATTTCTAGGCGCCAACGAAAAATACGTTTCTTATCCTTTTCAACAGTATTATGTTGGTTAAGCTGAGAAAACACCTCTAAGAGTAAGGTCTCATGTTTATCCTCACATTGTTCTTAGTCATTTCAACAGCAAAGCAGCTGTTTCTGAGACCACCTGGGAGATCCAGGCCGAAACACTTGCCTCATTTCCTCTGTGAGGGCCCAGCCATGCGCTGCCTTTTTCTGACACACTATTTCCGATGCAGTGCAAGTCTGCAAGTAGTGTTCTCACAAAGCCTTCCAAACTCAATGGCTGTGCTTGGAAGAAGCCGTGGTGAATGCCAGCAGCTATGTTCCTTGGTTCTGCCGCTTTGGTTTGCCCACCTCTCCTAGAAAAGCCCGCAGGATATTGCGTGCCCATAAGAAGGGCTTTCGGAGTGCAGATATGTCAAGGTTGTGATATATCTTTCAGCCACAGGAACCGTGAAAATACTAGTATTCACTGAAGTGCTGTTTTCTCTTTCAAAAGCTGAAAGCATTATTTGATAGTCTTAATGTTTCCCACATAATATATGTTTAAGGGATCAAAGATAAGGGTTAACTTCTGATGCAATCTTCCATCTTGAGAAAATTAAGAGCCACCAGAGACTCAGCCAGTGCAAAGGAAACAAATCGCTCACTTTCTGGAAATATAGTCTCTTTCTGGCTCCTAGATACAGCTTAGCAAATGACCTCATGGAGTATGTTGAACACTGTGCCCTGGTAACCAGAAAACTGAGTCCTGGTAGCCAGAGCATGTTAAAACAGTTCTAAAATCTGAGTGAGCATTGGACTCAGTAATTGTCTTACAGAGAAAACAACCACTGTGAAGTATGTACATCAATAATGTTTCCATTGAAAAAATATTCGTTTTCTATAAATAGATTAAAGAATATATCTAAGATATTTTCATATTAGATTACCAGTAATGTCATCATAAAATATATGACCTTCTTATATACCTACTCTGTATATCCAGTACTATTTCACACAGACACTTATAGGAAATCTGAACTTATTCCTGATATGATGACACATGCCAAAAAGTTTTAAGGTATCTGCTGAGACCATGCACTGTGAAGTTCAAGTGTACTTTTACATAAAATTATGTAACCATTTATATCCCAAAAGAAAATCATCTTATCTTTTAAATGTTGATTATTTCATTCCATTATGATGCCTTTATCTAAATCTATAAAAATATTATATGTAATTGATTGTCATATCTTAACTTTTAAAAAAATCTTAACTATGACATTTCCCAATTTAAAATATTGATTTAAATCCTTGTTTCTTCAGCCCTTTTCAAGTTTGAATTCGATGGGGAGATGTCCTAACTGGCTTATGTCTGGGCCTCCCCCAGGGATTTGTCTAATTTGAAACGATGGGGCCCTGTCATGTGTACATTTTAGAAGGTGTCCAGCATCCTCTGATGGGCAGTCCTGCTCTTAAACTTCTTAAATCTTTACAGTTTAGCATTCATTTGCTCTTGTTACTTTCCACCAGGAAGTAAATTAAAAACACATCGGGCTTTTGGCTGCTACAGTAAAATATTTTCTTTTCTATGTGTTCCAGTCCACTTTCCAAACAGTACAGCTGACAGCAACTGCAGAAATCAATACCTATAACCCCCAAATATATGTGATCGAAGAAAACAGCATTACGGTGAGTGTGTCATATGCTTCCCCCCAAAAGGCATTCTGTTTCTAAAAATGCAGGTAATAATTTTTCTGACTTCCATGTATATGGAAGTATCTTACTGAAACCCTGAGAATCTGACATCTATTGTGTTGAGCTTCGCAATGGTGTTTGCTACTCAGAAAGGTCAGTTTTAGAATTGCCGTGCTTCAGGCCCCATCCTGACTTTTCAGGGAGCAATGATACAAAGAAAAGCTTAACAGAAAGGCTGTGTCTCGTTAGGGATGCCCAGTGCTCTTTTCCATGCCCGCACCAGCCCTATAGCTCTTTCTTCTCCTATGTTTATGTGAAGCCATCTACACTGTAGACCATAAAATCTAAGTTTTGACTATTTAAATCAGAAATTGTACTGTAGAGTAGTCTTAAGAAGTACTGAAGCATCACTAATAAATAAGGCATTTATTATTGAAGTTCTTTTTAACAGTCTATCTCACAACCAGACTGACACAGTGTGGCAAGGGCATTCATAGTCTTTCATTCTAAAAAACTATAATGCTCTCCTTGATAAAAATGTTCCTTCAGAGAAATGGACTTTTACAGAACACAAAGGGGTTCTGTTCCAAAGGCTGGCACAGGCGACTCTCCTTTGCAGCAGGACTCTGGTTAGCATATGCCATTTTTAGATTCAGTAAAGCGGGACTTCCACCCTAGCTAATCTGCTGGCAGAGCCCTCAGCTTTTTCCTCTCGAAGTTTTTGTCCAGAGTTGTGAGTTCATGACTCTGCTCCCAAGTTCAGTTGGGCAGCTGGCCTCAGTCCATAGCTCCAGCCCACGGACCTGCTTAAAAGACCAGTGTCCGTGTGAACTCTGTGCCTCTCTCAGTGCTGAGAATACAACTCACTGCCATCCCACCCTTGTCCTGAGGAAAGTGATTCCACCCAGCAGACAAAGCCCTTCTGCCTCTGCTTTAGGACACTCAGTGACAGCCGCACCCTCCCTTCAGAGGCCGCCCAGGGAAAGTCAGAAATAGAGCCAAAGGAAATGCAGGCTTCAAATTCAAACTGCTATGAACTTAGCCCAGGGAAGAAAGCACTGTTTGTTTTTGTTAAAAGCTCACTTTAGAACAATGCAGTTAAAAAAAAAAAAAAAAAAAGTAAAGCTCAGCTGTAGGCTTCACTTTTTCAAAAGGAGTCATGAACATATCCACTGGAAATTCCAATGAACAGTTTTCACAAACTTGTGATATTTTTGTCTTGGCTTTCTCTGAGTAGCACTAATAAGCAGCAGAAGCCAATTTTTATTTAATTGCATCTATGAAAATATTTTTTTAACATAAGCAGAAATTTAGAGATTTTTTTGAATATTATTTTGACTCTATAATATATAGATATAAAGTAAAGTAACATTTTCGTAAAGGAAGGTAATAAATTGTTACTTTTTTTTTCTTTGAGAGAGAGTCTCACTTTGTAGTTTAGGCTGACCCTGAGCTCACTGTGTAGCCCAGGCAATCCTTGAACCCAGCAATCCTCCTGCCTCTGCCTCCTGAGTGCTGGAATTACAGGCATGAGGCACCACCCCCGGCATTGTGTTATGTGATTACTGGGGATCACACCAGGGACCTTATGCTTGCTAGGCAGGCACTGGAACTATTGAGCTAAGTCTCCAGCCCATAAATTGTTACATTTATTTCAATCACAGATTATTAAAGTGACAAACCAAATTTTATACTCATGACTCCAGACTCCATGGACCCACATTAAGAATCTCTGGAAGGGCTGGAGATTTAGCCTTTGGTTCCAGTGCCTGCCTCGCAAACTCAAGGTCCCTGGTTCAATCCCTGGAAACCACATGCAACAATACCAGGCATGGTAATTCACGCCCACCCGCAGTCACTACTACACACCACAGATGCCGGGTTTGGTGGCTCAACCTGTAATCCCAGCACTCAGGAGGCAGCAGCACGAGGATTGCTGAGTTCGAGGCTTCCTTGGGCTACATAGAGCTCAGGGTCAGCCTACAAAGCGAGACCTTGTCTCAAAAAAAAAAAAAAAAAAAATCTCTGGAAGAGAAAGAAGCAGGCATATAACTACCAGTAAAGAAAAAAAAAGATATGAATTTAAAGAAACTTTATTCATAACTTAGAAAAACCCAGTATTTTAGTTTTTGAAAATATTAATAGTAAGCAATAGTCACCAGACCTGCTTCCACTTTAGCCCAGCCAATAAATTATGTGAAATAAAGCCACTCATTTGCTATGCAAATTTAACATCAAGTCAAGTAAATATCATCCTCTTCTTTTGCTTTAAGATATCACTTTTTAAGAATATCTTCTGGCCAGGCTTGGTGGCTCACGCCTGTAATTCCAGCACTCAGGAGGCAGAGGCAGGAGGATTGCTGAGTTCAAGGCTTGCCTGAGTTACATAGTGAGCTCAGGGTCAGCCTGAACTACAAAGCGAGACCCTGTCTCAAAAAAAAAGAAAAGAAAAGAATATCTTCTAAAGGAAGGGATTGAAACTCTTTCCACAATTACAGGAAAAAATAGACAGACAGTGTTATTATTAAAATTCTTAGGGCCTCCTTTTTTTTTGCTTTTTGAGACAGGGTCTCGCGTTATAGTTCAGGCTGGCCCTGAGCTCACTATGTAGCCCAGGCAAGCCGCCGTGAACTCAGCAATCCTCCTGTCTCTGCCTCCCGAGTGCTGGGATGACAGGCATGAGCCACCACGTCCGGCATTGTGGTATGCGGTGTTGATCGTTGGTGGGTGTGTCTCCACGCCCAGCATTCTATGTGGTTACCGGGGATCGAACTCAGGTTCTTGCGCTTGCGAGGTAGGCTCCGGAACCACTGAGCTAACCCTCCGGCCCAGGGCCTCCTTTTTATTGCAGTGCCACAAAGACTGCAGGAAGTGGGCATGAAGAGACATAACTGTCCTCCAAAGCAAGCTCCTCTGTTTTGAAAAGGCCAGCTTGAGACCTGAGATATTATTTTCACTTTCAAGCAGTTGATACCAACCTTCAGTGAGATTTAAGAGAAGTTAGTAGCACAGAAACCTGAAACACGGTTGTTTATTGGACTGCAGTAGTGCTGAGTCAGGTGGTTCTTTGACCTCTTAACCCCAAGACCCTCTGTTTTCAGTAGATGTTGAAAACACGTGCCCAAAACCGAAGTCCCTATTTTACAAATAGTTAAAGCATCTAGGTCTGTCAGACATAACATAGATGAACAATACTAATGCAATTGAGGAGAAAAATCTAGAAAGTGTATCCATCATCTAGATTTCACAGTTTTTTCTTTAAAAATTTTTCTGTATAACGTGCACCATCATGAACAAGCCATGTCACCTTTCAAGAGTTAGGGATATTCATTTATAGGATTACTGAATTGGGCAAGACTCTCACATCTTTAGTGTAAAAATTTGATAACTCAGTTGTGAACATGTATTTCCAGATTCCTCTTATGGTTATGAAACCCAATGAGAAAGCCGAAGTGCCAATAGGAGTTATAGTAGGAAGTATAATTGCCGGAATTCTTCTGCTGTTAGCTCTGGCTTCTGTTTTATGGAAGGTAAGAAAAGTTTCCTATTTTAAAATACATGGTCCTTGGAAAGTCTCTCTCATAAATCCCCTTAAAAATAGCAATTTTAAATATTATATGGTACTCTTCTATTACGGGAAAAATAATTACAAGTTCGTTTATAATTTCTAATTCATGTCTTTGAAGTTCATTAGGATTTAATTTTTTTCTAAAAAAAATTTCCTTTCTTCCAGGGCCCTGAACATTTTATTCTGCTTCAAATAAGTAGGCTCTGAGAAGCTAAAAATGGTGGCTTATGCCTGTAATCTCAGATACCCAGGAAGCTGAGGCAGGAAGATCCTAAGTTCAAGGGCAGCCTGGGCAATTTAGTGAGAGTGGTAGAGTACTTATGTCATATGTGTGATGTTCTGGGTTCGATCCCAACACTGTAAAAAGAAAAAAGGCAATTATGCAATATTGAGCTCTCTGGATGTAAATTTCCTCACCAAAAAGACCTTACATAAAGGTCCAGGAATCGGCACATGACACTCTCCAGAGCCTCAGAGATCCTCAGAGGTTCTCAGATACAGTGGGCAGCGCAGAAGGCCAGAGGCATCGTGCCAATAAGTCACAGTGATAACATCATTTCTTAACTGTGTACATTTATCAGGCCCAGTGTGATATATGCACTCACTGAGCAGTGCTTAAACTGGGATATTCATTATTCACAAAGGGTGGTGACATTTTATATCATCTTCCCAGCTCGGCTTCTTCAAAAGAAAATACGAAAAGATGATGAAAAATCAAGAGGAGATTGACGAGACCACAGAACTCAACAGCTGAGCCTCCCAGCAAACTGGCCACAGCGGGAAGGGCCCACATCCTGGCCAGAGCTGCTATCATTCACTCGTGGACCTTTCTTTAAATCTAAGTGTTTAAATAATGTGATAGGTAGATAAACCTTTTATTTTAAGAGAAAACTGCTGGTCAGTTTGCAATGAAGAAATTGTGAGGATTACAAGTGAAAAAGGACAAAAGACTTATTTTTAACAGATAAGAAAAAAAGTAATCCTTAAACTGGCTGGTACAGAGTTTACATTCTATTGTATTGTGTTAGAAATCTAAAACAAGTCTTAAAAGTGTAACATTTTCTTAGATTTTGGGGGTGGGGCATGCTTTCTTTAAAATGATTGATTTAAATGGCAAACCCCAAAAACATATATGTAATAATATATACTATACATAATACATACCACATATAATTATTTATAAAAAATACATATTGTTTTATAATATGTATCATACCATGTATTGTGTAATACAAATTACATTATATGTAATGCGTATTATATATACATAATGTGCATTATATATCATGCTGGATTTTTTCACACATATATGTATTTATAAAATTATCACAATGTTAACAAAAGTGGACAAACCTAGCACAGGTTATTTTTCAATTTATACTGTTCATTCAAAGTTGCAACAGAGTGTATTTTTAAGTGATTATTTTATTTATAAACTAGGTAAAATTTTCTGTTGATTCTTTTTCTCCCTAGCTGTCTCTTCAGATTTCTACCTTGCTATTATCGAAACATGATCCATAGCTGAAAGTAGCTTAGATATACCTCCTTAGTCGGAGAGGGGAAGTTTAGAAGCCATAGAACACGATGTTGCTTATAACCTGTTCTGAGACAAATGCATAGTAAAATCCAATCTGCTGAAAGCCTGGGGAAGAAGATTTCCTTTAACGATGGTCAGCAGGTCTCTCATGGGACTTGATTAACTGGCTGGCAGGAGTTTGGTGAATTTTATTTACAAGATGAGCAAATTCTTTGCAACCTTTCTTCTCCCCTGCTGAGCCACTCACTCATGGTCCTGGTGCTGTGTGTGGCAGAAGCGCCCAAGCCAGGCTTCTTCAGTGGTCCATTATGTTACCCTTCATCCAATCTCTGGGGTGGAGGGGTGAAAAAGCTATCTCATTCACACACCCGTGTGAATTACTATAGCAAACTCTTTAACTTCAGGAGGCTACTTTTGTTTATTGCTAAACAAATACAATAAAACTAAGTGAATGTCAGTGCTGGAATTTTAGATACAGAAACAGGATAAAGTAAAACATCTTGGAAATTTGTAAGAAATTATGGATGAGGTATCAGAAACCACAAAATTGGCAGGTGCATCTTCTGTGCTTCTTTCTAGAAGAATGAATTTCACCTGGGCCAGTTTGTTTACAAGATCAGTTCTTCTGGTCCAGCTCCTGAGATTATTTGGTCAGACTGGGATGAGGCCTTGTAAGTGGCATTTTGACAAATAGCCATCATCATTATTGTAAGTGGTCAGCCCTCGAGGGACAGCGCCATTTCTTACCTTTCTTTTCTCCATCTTGGAGCCCACACATTCTCTAGGGGGAACTCTGAGGAAGAGTGAATTGGAAAGGGCAATGGGGACCATCTCATGTTGGACACTATGTATCTAAAGCTTTTTTTGGACAAATCCTCAACTTCTATGAACTCCAGTGTCCTCGTTATAAAATGGGGAGACTAGGTTGAAGCTCAGGAGGGATGCTTGTAGTTTTAAAAGTTCATGATCTGGATCTCCTATAGGACAAATAGACAATCCTCTAAGAATGTAACTTGGAGAAGATATCAGAGGAGGACAGCCATTTGCCCATGCGCAGATGCCTGGACTTAACCACGGTGCTGGTCTGGCACCTTAGCAACTATACAGAGCTATCTGGACAAAGCAAGCTGAGAAAAAGAAAAGAATTAGCCATGAAATATGAGGGTCTACAATAAAAATAGCATGGTATTTTCTCTAGTTAGGTGAGCCAGAGCCTAATTCTTTTAACAGTTGGGAATTCACTCTTTCATTCCAACAAATTTTTTTATTAAAAAAAAAAAGTGGAGAGACTAGTCATTATGATAATAAAGAATATTTAACAAATTGTGTAACTACTGCTAGCTTTTCAATGTACTTTACAAAACACATCATCCCTTTTATTTTATTCTGCCTCACCTCCTTAAATAAGTAGTAAGTTAAGGTCACATACTTGAGAACTTTGGCTTCCTTGATGTAATTGCCTGTTACATAGTTTCCATGGAGCAGTCAGACCACCACAGCTAAAGAGACAGTCACTTTTTTCTTACAGTGTATCGCACCAGGGTAGGGTTTCCCAGCCTTGGTGTTACTGTCATTTTGAGTCCAGCAATTTTCTTAGGAGCAGGTAGAATGTTATCCAGCAGCATCATCCCTGACCTCTATCTAACAGATGCCAGGTAAAATATTCTTCCTCAGTCGTGACAATAAATACCTCCACACATTGCCAAATGACTCCCAGCAGGAGTATAAAAGTATTGAGCACTTTTAAGTGAAGTCAAGTATTCATACAAAAAATTAAGGGGGGAGGTGGGGATGTAGCTCAGTGGTGCCGTGCCAGCCTCACAAGCACGAAGTCCTGAGTTAGATCCCTGGTACCGGAAAAAGAAAAAAAATTAAGGGGGAGAGGGTACACTTTTTTTCAAGTTTTATGTTTCATTCATCCATACTTTTGTTTTAAAAGTGAGTACAGGGCTTTAAAAATATAATTTCCATTTCATAAATGGTATATAGCCAAAGGTGTATAAAATATAAATGTTGAGGTGCTTCAGGCATGGCTGCCATATAAGCCTGAAAAAATAGTGACACAGCTTGAAGACATAGCACTGAGATTGAAAATTCTGCATTACTTCTTTTAGCAACAAATTAAGAATTCCTGATGTACATTTCTTAACTAGCAATCTCATTTTCATAAAACAATAAAAGTTATGTATTAACTGTGAAGAGCAAAGAAAACTAAAGCCTATTATGTGACATGATAACACTGAAAATTATCTTAAAAGGTGTAATTTTTACTATATATATCCTGATAAACTATAGCCAAATATATGAAAATCTTATAAATTAAGACATCATTAAAAAGATAGGATTACTTAAACTAGCTTCCTGATACTAGCTGCTTTCATATTTCAACTAGCACACATAAAACAATTATTAACTTTTAAGGAATTTTTTCTTCATGTAAATAAAATGGGCATAACATTTTAATCCATTTGAAAGATTAACTTAGAAATCTAGAGGGCAAAGTTGGAAATAATCACTACTTGTAATTTTAAAGCATAAAAATGTAGCCATCATGTAAATATAATCAGAAGTACTTGATTTTAGCAGATTAACTCATAAATGTATATATTGCACAACTGTGAGAAATTATGTATTTTTTAAGAAAGAGATTATCTTGTTTCCTTCGTAAATAATGCACAGGTCTCTGATACCAAATTTGCTTTGTGGATTTTGTCTCTTTTCTCTCCACTAGAACTATAAAAATGAATGTATCTATGTCTCTATATCAAGTTGCACAACTCATTGGATTTCTAAGAAATGAAAATTGAATTGGAATAGTAATCCAATCAAACTAATAAATTTTCTCATAGCATAAGGACAAAATAGAAAATTTTATTTTAGTGTAAACCACTCTTTGTACCACATTACTGAGTTAAAATTGCTTTGAAAATAAAATTCCTTGGGTGTGGATTTTTACAGGTTATGCATCTCACTGTGTGTATGTTAAAATGGCCTCACTTGGCTTCAGAAGACATTTGAGATTTAATTTCAGAGGATTAAGGATGTAACTATCCATAAGATTGGTCTATTATGAAAAAAATAGGCCAAGTGCTACAAGGTATAAAAGCACAGTTAATAGGTTTTAAAAATGTGATAATTCAAAGGGTCTAAGTGTCTTAAAACGTGCTGGAATGAATACTCTACAGAAATAAAAGATGTGAATCAGGGTCACAGACACTCAGCAGGGTACAGAGGGTAGATGGGCTCGGTTTGCGTAAGCACGACATCACTTCCTGTACCACCCACGCCCTCTTGTGCTTCCTGGCCCATCTCAGGGTGGAGAAATATCTCCCTTGGGCAACAATTACCTGCAAGTGTTTGGCATATATTTCACATTAAAACAGAATTTAGAGTTGGGCCTACTTAAGGACGCTAAGGGAAAAAGATTGCAAATTCCAGCCACAACGTAGTGAGACCCTGTCTCAACATTAAAAAAAAAAAAAAAAAAAAAAAAGAGCTAGGGATGTAGCTCAGTGTAAAGCTTTTGGGTTCATTCTGCAATATGGATGAAAAATGTTGGAAAAAAGATCAGTTGTTTTGTTTTCCCACAGCAACTTAGGAAATGCTGCTAAGCAATTGCATTACAGCTACCACTTTTTTCCATGTAATTAATTAGAAAACAATTTTACTTTTTAAAGGGAATTCATTTTTAAAATTTTTATATTAAGCCTGAAAAATTCCTCTCATCATAACCTACTAGAATTTAAACTAAGACACCGACTAATTAAAGACTGGACATCTTCTCATGCAAAATTTGGGTCTCATTTTCATTTAGTCTGTGCCAGACTTATTCTGAACACGGCCATGTTCTATGAAAATACAAAAGTTGCTTACTATAGCCCTGATTCTGCCACCCTCTACTGGATGATCCGTATAACTACAGCACACTAATCAAGTTCAGTGAAATGTCATGGGATGATCTGGAGCAGGGAGCGGAGGACATAAATTGTGTGTAAATCACTTACTTGGCCAGATGCTTTTTCACATCTGTAAGTATTACAACTGCACACAAGTGTGTTTATTTTTGGACACAATTATAAAACCAACAGCACTGGCATTCAACAGATATTTAAGCGGTACATGTAGTACATCAGGAAGCATTAAGAACCACAACAAAAGGTCTGGTGATATAGCTCAGTAGTGCTTCACCTGCCTGGCAAGCATAAGGTCCTGAGTTCAATTCCTTGTACTGGGGGAAAAAAATAACCACAACAAAATATAAGGCAGGGTAACGATGCAGGATTCCAGTGTTAGATAGTGAGAGAAGGTAACATTTAGTCAGAGACGGAAACAGAGGAAACACACCCAAAGCAAGAGTGGCTGGCCAACGTGAGCAGTGTGAGGTCCAAGTGAGGTCCAGGTGGTACAGTGAATAATGTAGGCTGAAGGGGAGAGGGCAGCAGGCCCAGGCAGCAGTCCACATGGATGGGCAGGGACAGTGGAATATGGAAAAAATATCTAAATTCAAGTTCTATTAGGAGATTTGTTTCCTAATTCCCTAATACATCTATTTCCAGGAATCTGAAACCAAGACCCAAACTACTGGATTCTTAATTACCATTTTATAAAAATAATGGAAATATATTGACTAAATATCATATCCAAAAGACAAAATTACCTACAGAACACTTCACTTATTACATACCTGCTCCTACTTCCACCTGAAAATAAAACCTTTTCCATCTTGTTACCTGTTCAAAAATTCTTGAAGCATAAATATGAATTCCCTACTTAAGTGAAATCTTTAGCAGTTATAGTAAAAGTTCAGCTACTGTTCCAAAATGCCCACAAGAACTTGCAACTAATGTGTTTCAAGGCTGATCATTCATTTACCTTTTTAGGTGACTTCTCCAGTTACTTGACCAGCTAAGTGGCAAAGCCTTCATGTCAGAGCAAGGCCAGCCCGCTTAAGAGCTCAACTACCAAATAAAGTGACTCCAGAGAAAGCAAGAATTGAGGCAAAGCCTATTTTAGACCAGATCAGTCCAATGAAATCTTTCAAGGACGTTCCACCATGCCCCAGAGGACATCCCTCACATCTCTACTATAAGTTTAAAAACAAAGCAGTCTGGGTTCCAAACTTAGAATAAAATCTACTAGATGACATGCTCTGCACTCTTTGAAAACATTATTACCCTTAATAAAGACCCACCAAAAATATGAGAAAAACCTTGAAATCCACACATAGCTCATATAAACATTCTATACAACATATATTTTATCAACACCAGGAATCACTTATTAACAATAGAAAAAGCCCATGAACTTCATGTGCTTTTAGACACAGTGCAACTAACTATCCCTTGCCCAGCCTGACCTCCAGTGGTCACAAGCTAATGAAGGAAGTGGAAGGCACAGGACAGGGAAAGTAAGGCTGAAACTTCCTAATGCAGAAGAGGGGGAGGGTTGGCCTGATTTCCCCTTATTCTTCTGCCCGGTCCCTCTGGACTGGCCAAGGGACAGAGCCCCACAGAACCAGGAGATCCCTAAAGCCAACACGGACTGTCTTGTAGCTTCCAGTCAGTGACAGGACACACAATCTTCACCAGTGTATCTGAGGCTGGAAGACAAGGATGACTGACACAGAACAGGCATTCAGTAAGTATTTGTTGAATTCAGGAAAAAAATTGTTTTCATGAGGTATTATTTTTGGAAACAACTATAAAGCCAACAACAGCATCACTAGGTTTAGCACAGAAACAACTTTCAAGTCTAAAAGTTTAGTCCTTGTTCTTAACATGTACAGTGCTAATTTTGTGATGTTCATTATCCAAATAATGTAAATGTTTTATTACCTTAAGGATTGCATGTACTTGAAATCTTCTAAGAGAATATACCTTCAATATTCTCATGTAAAAACAACAGAAAAGTACTGTAACTTCCTGGATTCCCTAAGCACTTCATAACCCAACACAAAACATTTATCAAGATGTAGCCTGCTCCATCTGGGCTTTGTCCTCAAGGTGACACAGAATGGCAGGATAGGAGAGCAAGCAGTGGCAACAGAATGGGTGTCATTTATTAGAAAAAACAAAGGAAAGCCCAAGCGAGCTGAGGAGGCAAGGACTCTGAGGAAGGCCTGAATCAAGATGCTTCTACTCAGCTCTTGTCATAAGTAAGCAAAGGGCCAGGCAAAGGGCCAAGGTGTGCAAAATGCAGGGTCCCAGGCCAGAGGGTTAGCTCAGTGGTTCCAGCGCCTGCCTCACAAGTACAAGGTCCTGAGTTCCATCCCCGGTAACCACATACAATGCTGGGCATGGAGACTCACGCCCACCAACAATCAATGCCGCATACCCACAGTGCCAGGCATGGTGGCTCACGCCTGTAATCCCAGCACTCGGGAGGCAGAGACAGGAGGATTGTTGAGTTCGAGGCTTGCCTGGGCTACATAATGAGCTCAGAGCCAGCCTGAACTACAAAGCAAGACCCTGTCTCAAAAAAAAAAAAAATGCAGGGTCCCTCCCTGCTGCCTGCCAGGTCCGTGACACCTGCAGATTACCAGTCCTTTGTCCTCTGCACTGTAATTTCCCTCCAGGTTAGCTTACCTTAATTTACTTAGACACTTGTACTTTGTCCTTTATCCCCTGATCTCAAAAACACCACACTGTATTCTTTAAATATATAATTTTTTATTTGTCAAATATACCTCAAAAGGCTGACAACTTTTTTCAAAAGAGATGTATATATATTCAAATCTATCAAAAGAATACATAAGTTGTTCAACCAAAGACTACGATTTAGTATAAAAATCTTATATTATTTAATGATTTCACTAATGATAATGTCATGTTTCCAAAAAATAACCTCAAATACTTTAGAAATCATATTTCTCTAATATTTCCTTAAAATAATTTTAACAGTTGTGTTTAAATTTTAAACATTAAGCAATACTTTAACACAAAAGCACGTTGCTGTCAGTTTCTTAATTTATGCTGACTTGTATACTGATTGACTAATAAAAAAAGTATGATGGTACAATCGTAGACTGAAATATCAGAGGTCTCCATATTTTAGATTTATCACTAAATTTTAAAAACCAGGAAAATAATACTTTTAAGCTGCCTAAGTCATGGAGATAGTTTTGTTTGTATTTAAATATGTAAGATCTGAAATAACCAACACGCAGTAGTGAATCCTCGGCCAGTGACTGCAGTTCTGCCAGCATTCGCACAACTGCCTCCCGGTTTACACCGCGGTGAATGCGCTGCGGGCGGGGCAGAGGCTCTGAGCCAGCTGAAGAAGGTGAGGAGGGGCCGCACTTTCATGAGTTCTAATGGAAATTAATCACAGAAGGGTACGTCTACGACAGACACTTTCCTCACGTTCGTACGATGTTACTTCTTTCCCATCTCTAGTTCCCAGGCCCTTATCTCCCAGAACCATTTATTTGGCTGTTTTTTTCTCCCATTTGACCCAGTGGTAAAACCTAAGAGATTGTGCTTCAGTAAATGATCTTTTCTGTAGAAGAAAACTTAGAAGATTATCAATAATACCAAATTGAAGATTTAATGTTCTAAAATGTGTGATTAGTCACTGGTTGCCCAAAAACATTCCTTGTTTCTTTTCCATGATGATGATGATTCTTCATATATTTCCTAAAAAACAGAACCATAACAGGTATTCAAAAGACAATTTTAATAAATGAAAATAAAACACACTGAATGAATCAGACATTACTTTCACACCTATTTCTATCTGCTCATTTCAGTAATCCTGCCGATGTCAACAACTGCAAGAGGCCCTGAGAGCAAAATAATGAGTACATTGCTCTCTACACCTAAGGCCTCCAACGTCAGTTGAGGAAATGACCGGAAGCTATAATAAGACAAAGAAAAACCACAGGAAAAAAATGAGCTTCACTGGGCCAGCCCAAAAGACAGCAGGATCAGGTTACACTGAGGCAGATGAAAAGTCACTCGCTACACATTTACTTTTTTTCCAAACACACCCACAGACCACTCGGACACTACTAAATACGCTCTGCAAAGGCAGACGGGATGTTTTCATGAGCTGTGAGAGGATGTGACCACCCACAGGTGTTCTTCAGCAAGTCTGGCTGTGCTCGGCTGTGAACCACTCCCTGAGGTGTCACCTCGTTACCTGCCCACGTCATCCATGTGTCTCAGGCCAGGCCAAGAACTAGAATTTGGAGAAATGTAGAAGACTGGGGGAAAAAAAGAACCTATCACTTTCTCTTCCCAAGCTAGCCAGATCCCACTCCGGTAGGGACAGGAATCCAAATATAATTGTTCCTTTTTAATTCCAGGCTTTTTGATAGTTTTGAAACAAGTTCGATCCCTTTGTTAAACTTCTCCAATACACTTCTGTACTGCTGTTCAGTCTCTGGAGTTAGCGGTCGCGGAACAATGATTCGGAACTCCTGAGGCCTGAAGGCTCCCATCTCCGCTAAGAAAAGCAAGTCCCTGCTGCCTTGTGTGCACCACTGCACGACATCCGGGTTCTCTGCTCACTCCGGACACTTAGGGACACTCACCTCTGAACACCCGCACCCCTTCGAACCCTGACAGACAAGCTCATAGCCCATTTGGCCCTCAAAGCATAAAAATGAGACTATGCACAACTGTTACTCTGTCCCAGATTTTCTGGGGCTCCCCTCTGGCAGCTACCTTGCCAGCTTGTCTTCCTGTAAAGAGCACAACCCCTTCCACCCAGGCCTGAAGCTCAGTTTGGAGGGCCCTTCCTGCCCTGCCCTCTTCAGGGCCTGCCTCACGGGCACCAACAGTAAGTAGACTGCCTGTTTACAGCAAAACGACCTGATGTATGAGCTCAACTATGTTACTTCTCACATATCCGATCCTCTAAAACCTGAAACCTAAGGAGTTTCCGACACTACTCAGAAAGCTGCTCAGTCAGTGTCCTGAGCCTTGGCTCATCTTCCTCCTCTCGCCTCTGACTGAGGTGGAAGCTACAGAAAGGATACAAGGCTCGGCCGTTAAAGCCCTGCCTTCTACTCTGCCCCTCTGACCCACTTATTCCTCTACTTTCCCAACAGCCTCAATACTCTGAGCAACTCTGGATGTACATGTTTATAAATGCAGAATAACCCTACTGCTAATGCTGATAACCAGAGAAAAAATAAGAACCTGCCCCTTCAGAATGCTCAGTTTTAATCAGGGAATCAGTTGTTCTTGATTGGTCTTGACTTACTAACAAAAACAAGCCATAACTTCCTGTGTTTGTAAAGGCACTCACTATGCATTTTTTCAGTCAGTAACATCTCATCATCATCCTTTTTCCTTTCTAAAAAGAAAGAACAGTAGTCAAAAGAATTTTTCCACCTTAAGGAAGTTCTATTTTAGCTACTGCCTAAGGAGCCAGGTGCTATCCCCATTCTCCAAAAGAAAAATCTTCTAATTAAAAAGGACTCTTGGGGCCGGAGGGTTAGCTCAGTGGTTCCAGCGCCTGCCTCGCAAGCGCAAGCACCTGAGTTCAATCCCCGGTAACCACATATAATGCTGGGCGTGGAGACACGCCCACCAACAATCAACACCGCATACCACAATGCCGGACGTGGTGGCTCACGCCTGTAATCCCAGCACTCGGGAGGCAGAGACAGGAGGATTGCTGAGTTGCCGGCTTGCCTGGGCTACGTAGTGAGCTCAGGGCCAGCCTGAACTACAAAGCGAGACCCTGTCTCAAAAAGCAAAAAAAAAAAAGGACTCTTGATTCAAGAGATATGACTTTACCCATAAAACAATGCAATAGTCCAGATGGAATTCTAACTCCCATCACCTGTTGAGACTACTCTGGACCATAGCTTCGTGGGGCATGAGTTTCTCATGTTTAACAAACTTGGAAAGAAGATATTACATAGTGCCATATATATATAGAAGATAAGAGTCTGTAATTAAAGAAGGCCCATGAATACAAATTCTGCTTGTACTCTGATTTACGACTCTTTATTTAAAAATTCCTGAGCAAAAGCATGTCTGCAAAGCAAAATGAGATAGTTTTCTTAACTCACCTTTTTCCATATGGGCACTTTGGCTTTTAAAGTGTCAATGGCATAACTCATGGCTGCTAGAGATGCAGCCCTGTGGGCTGAAGACACAGCAATAATTACACTTGCTTCTGACACTGGAACCAACCTTTAAGGAGATATATAGAAAAAAATTACTATCCTTTCTTAGTCTACATGCTAAAGAATCTGCCAGAAAAAGCAAGAGGAAAAAAAATCAGCAATATATTTGGACTATGTAATAGTCCACTTTATTTAAACACTCAGTTTAGTAAGAAAACAGAAAATCACCCCAGCTCCATTCAGCCAAGGGGATCCCAGTGCTGACATGGCCAATTTATCAGCATCTCACTACCAACCCTCTTTGATGAAAACCAAGAAGAAAGGGTTCTTTGGCTGATTCAACAAATGTTTGATTCAAACAAGCAAGGAGAGGTACAGAGTTATTGCATGACAGGCACACACAGAATTTATAGAAATACACAATAATAACAAGTAAGAATTGACAATACTCATTAATAAAATTAATTACTAATACTGTTTACTAGTGCAATTAGAGATATAACAAAATAACATGACAGCAATTGTCTTAATTGCTATCTTTGAAACTGCACTCTTCTTAGTGGTACAAATAAGGCAAACTACTTTAATGATTTCAAATTTTTAACAGACTCACAAAAAATAATCCAGAGCATGAAACAACTCTCAAAGCCTCAAGGACTTTAGCGAACACTCCCACAGGTACTCAGGTCCAGGGCTGGAAAGTCTTGGCACATTTGTACCGTGCTACAGCAAACGAGCTCACAGCAAGAGGTCTCCCAAAGTTACAACCCACCGAGCACCCATTAAAGTAGTGGAAGCCATGTCCACTGCACACCGGAAATGATGCACAACTCTTGCGCTGTGAGCAACAGCGAATTCTTAAAAATTCCAGCATCATATAAAGATGGAGAACAGCTATACTTAGCTTTCAAATTGGTAAAGAAAATCATACCCAAGTCTATGGAACACTGCTATGTGTTTTACCGGCCATTTCTGCCTAATGTCACTACAAATTTTTCCGATTTCATTTTCCGCCATTGGTACATATGCTTCATATTCTAAACTAATGACTTTTTTCCCTTCAAAGTTATTTCTTGTAGTCCCTAAAAAAAGAAAACAAAAACCCACAAAATTAAAAATTTCCCTTAATTTAGAAATAACACACTAACAAAATGAAAAGGATTATTTTTCATCGCAAACAAACATTTGTCTAAAATTTACTTTGAAATTTTCCAAATATAACACTTTAAGAAAACGAAACTTATCCCAAAGATGATAATAAACACTGATTAAGTAGGCTGACTGTATGCCTTTGCTTACTGAAGTCATTATTTGATATTTAAAAAGAAAACATGTTCCCAGAATTATGTACATTTTTTCCTCAACATTTGGAAAATAGAGAACTTTCTCGCCTAGCTATGACTTTTGCCATATCTTACTAAGGTTAATCTAAAGGTTACTAAAATAAAAACTAAAAATATTTATATTAAACTTATCTGGGTAATCTTGGCTTATTCCTCAGTATCTTAAAGTCCTCTATTAACACTGAAAATGGGAAATACTTGCCAAGTTTTACTGTCTTGTGTAGTCAACAGATGCTGTGAAAATTACAACTCACCTACAAATAAGGACACTGCACCACACATTGGAGAAATCACTAACTGTGAGACTTCATCTACTGAAAGTTTCTCGGTAGTGCATTTTATTATGTCTTTAGAGTTCTCTTCAACTTCACCCATACTTTTCCTAGAAATAAGACATTACTTAAATTTACTATAAATCCTAGAAATGAAACAAATGTTCAAACTACAGGCTATTACCATTTATATTTTTCCTAAATCAGATTATGTTAGTAGACACAATTTAACATAAATGATAAATATAAGCAACTTGAGGGAGTGTTGCAAAAGGAGGACTGCCATGAGTTCAAGACCAGCCTGGGCTGCAGTGTCAAGGCCAGCCTGAACTACGCAGAGAGACCCTGTCTCAAGGGGCACAAAAGCAATTGCAAAATTTTAGCAAAATTAATCTATTCACAAATATCCCTAGAGTCAGGTATTTTATATATATAAAGGAATTCAACATTAGCTTATCACTAAAATATAACCAATCTCATGTATCCATTTATTTCAATTCCATAGTTGCTTCTTGTATCTCCAATCACAATACAAGTATTACCACCTTTATCTACGTGTATGTTACTTTATAAGCAAGCTTCACATCCAGAACCACTTTCTTTACCCAAAAAGGAAGGAGGGAAAGTAGAAGTGATGGAGATTTTACAGGAACTAGGTTCCTTTCATAACTCAGCATAACCCTAGCTAACAGAGGAAACAAACTGCACACCTATTTCAGATGTTGAGCAAAGCCTTTTGCTGTGCACTTCTTGTTTTTTTTTTTTTTTTTTTTTTTTTTTTTTTTTTTTTTTTTTTTTTTTTTTTTTTTTTTTTTTTTTTTTTTTTTTTTTTTTTTTTTTTTTTTTTT
>PVIC010025126.1:0-25503 GCA_004025085.1 Thryonomys swinderianus
GCCAGGTTCACAAAAATGAGGACGTGAAATGGGACAGGTACCAAGGGGGCCCTGGGACAGGCCTAGTGACGAGAGACTCGCTCCTCCAAGTGTATTTCTTGTTGCCGTGGATTTGTTTTTTCTCCTATTGTTGTTTCGATGGTACTGGAGATAGAGCCTAGGACCTCAGCAGTGAGCTACATCCCCAGTCTTTTTTATTTCATATTTTGAGACACTTCTGCTAAATTGCCCGAGCGGAACTCGAACGTTTCAGTCATCCTGTCTCTACCTCTCAGGGTGCTGGGATTATAGGCACGCGCCCCACAGCCAGCTATCTTCATAAACGTCTTCAGAAATCCAAGATGAACTACAAAGTACAGAGGCAAGAAGGATTGGTTCAGGTATGAAATTTGAAAGTGTTCCTCAAGTGGTGAATATTTCTTTTTCTTCTTGACTACTATGAAATTATATTTAAGTTAGAAAGTAGGCATTTAATTAAAAAAGAAAGCAGGTATTTAAAAGTTAAGTTTTTAAGACATACAGAGTAGCCTTGATTTACCTCATGGCAATGCCGAAGCAGCATGAATGTCACGCCACACAGCACTTGGCTCCTGTCTCTTGGCAGAGATAAGGACGTAAATAGACTGTTATGTCACATGCGCTGTGCCAGACCCTGCCAGGTGCTGGAGGAGAGAGGGTCACAGGAAAAGCCGGTTCCAAGTGGAGCCTACACAGAGGTATGTGGCAGTTCACAAAGCCAGCAAGGTCACGGAGGCCCCACGTGGCAGAGAAAGAAAGTCAGGAATTGTGTGCAAAGAAGGCACAATGAGCGAAGAACAGGGTCACACTTGCACCTCTGAACGCTCCTCCTGGGGGATGCGCAGGCTCAGAAGGGGCCGGAAGTAGCAGTAGCTGCCAGGGGCTCCTGCAGCCCTTCAACCCGGGTTGCAGCAGAGGAAAAAAGGGGCGAGGCTGGGGCTGGGGGGCAGCCACTCGGGGTGGACAGGCAGGGCTTGCTGATGGGGTGAGGCGGGTGGAGAAGATGCGTCTGTGACTCCCAGCCGGCTGGCTTCATGGTGCTGATGACTCAGGACTCCACATCTGCCCGCGAGTCATGGGGCTCATCCTGCCCCCAGGTTTCCGCCTGAGTTGAGGGCAGCGCAGATGCCAGTGACTGAAGAGAAGAGCTCGCTGTGCCCTCTGCGGGGGAGAGAGGAGCTCAGCTTTGCAGGAGCCCGGTTCACCTAGTGTCACCAGAGCAGGGGTGGGTGACGGCCCGCTAGAAACTGAGGCCGGTTCTTAGCACTGGAGGCAGATGCAGCAGGCGGGGCCGAGGGGAATTGGTTGAGCTCATACACAGAGGGGAAAGGCTGGCAGTGAAGATGCGCACTTGGAACCCCAGCACTTGTCAGGCCGAGGCAGGAGGATCTCCATGAGTTCAAGGCCAGGCTGAGCTACGTAGCAAAACCCTGTCTCAAGAAACCAAAAAGAGATTTAAAAAATAAGAAAAAGACCATCTCTGCGAGCACTAGTGTGTAAGGGATCTGAGAAGGATGAGAAATGAAGCAGAGGAGTGAGCCTCTGAGGGAAGACGGGAGTCACGTCCAGAGAGAGGCTGCGAAGTGATCCCGGAAGCGCATGCCACAGCGATCAGGCCAGACCACAGCGGAGCAGTGTGCGCCACGGCGAGAGAAAGCCAGGCGGCCTGGGCAAGGCAGGAGAGACCCGGTGTTTCTGTCAGGAGCCGGGCTGTGCAGGCACAAGGAAGAAAGGAGCGGGTGTACGGGTAAAGGCCGCCTCGTCTTTCCTTAGGTTGGAAGGAAGTTGAGCAAGTTCGTGGACAGGACCAGTGATCTTAAAGATGGAGAGGACTATATGCTTGGGGAGTTGCCCAGGCTGGGCTTGAACTTGTAGTTTTTCCGCCTCAGCCTTTCCAAGTGCTGGGATGACAGGCGCTCTCCACCAATCCTAGCTCCACACCTTCGAACAAATCTCAGTTCCTCCATGTTAAGTCTACTAGGAAAAGCAGCAGACCTTGAAGGGGCTCAAAGGGGACCGGCCCTTGGCAGGGAAGCGAGCCCTGACCAAGGACGGTGGCCAGGAGGGGGCCCGGCCTGGGCAGGGGAAGGAGCTGAACCGCGCTTGCTGCTGTGTGGCTGGAAACTGTAAAATGAAACTTGGGCGCAGGGTATTAGGGTTGCCTTTTCATATTTTCCTCTTAATCCCTGCAGACACTCACAGCAACGCAGCCTTCTGCTGCGCTCCTGGGGCCCAGGATCCTGAGCGCCGGAAAGACGAGCTCTTCCTGGGCTGCAGCGAGCCCAAGCCCAGACTAGGTTTATAATTAATGCCTCCCCAGCCCCTGGGATGTTTATAAACTTGGACAGCAGCTTACTCTGTGCTCTAATGATTAAACTTCTCTGGGTCCTATTTTATGGCAGCTGAGTTAAAAACTGACCAACTAGTCACTTTGTCCTTCTTCCCGACACGACTAGAAATCAAAATGCCCTTTTCCTGTCACATTCGTCCTCAGCGGGGCTGGGCTCCAACTTTGGCCCCGTTCTTTGCTATGGGCAGCAATTGGCTCGTTCACAGGAAGGGTAGCGGGGGGCACAACCCGGCTCTTCCCCTCTCGGGCATTTTCCTGTTTAACCAGCCGAGGCCGGTCCTGTTAGAGGATCCTGTTAGAGACCCTTGGTTAGAGTCCTGTCCCCACTCCAGCCTGTTCGGCAGTCTGCTTTGTGCACGTTCTAGATTAAGTGTGTCTCTGGAAAGATTTCCACCTTAGTCCTGCGGCCACCTTTCCGCACCAGGCGGGCAGAGTCCCTAAAGATAGTGTCCTCTGAGAAACTGTCACCTCAAGCCGATGCTGGATCCAGGAATGAGTAGGTTAAAAGAAAACCGAGACTTGGATGGCGAATTCCGAGCCTGACCTTCTGGGCGGCAGGGCCCGAGGGCGTCCGGGAGAGCGTGAGCAAAAAGCCCGACCGGCAGGGTCCCGCCCTCCGGGGAAGAGTGGAGGGTGTCGCCCCATCCCAAACTCCAGCTTTCCCATGGTGGGGGCAGGGAGTGGGTATGGGGGAGTTTCCGCTCTTCTTTAGAACAAACCTGACTGGTCCACCTTCTTTTCAAAGCGCGTGACCCGCCTTCCCCTTGCTCTAGGTAAATTTGCGGCCCCGGGCACCTTTCGGTGACTCACTCCTTACATATGCAAATGCTGAGTCCCTGTAGGTCCCCACGGTCCCCCCCCCTCCCGCCAGAACGCCACCTTGGAGGCCCGCCGGGGCTCATCCAGCCCTGGGCGCAGGGCTCAGACGGGCACCCAGGGCGGCCCGCCACCCCGGGCCAAGCCCGGAGGCATTCCCGGGCTGTCCTAAAACAAAAGAGGCAGAGGGGGGCCTCGCCGCACCCTGTCCCCCGCCCCCGCCCCCTGGCCCCCGCTCTGTGCCTGCGCATGAGCAGAGCCGCCTCCCTGGGTTCCTCCCTGCGCTAAACTTTCTAATTCCCTTCTTTGGGCTCCGGGCTGCCAGGAGCCCGGCGAGCGCTCGCGGCGCCGGGTCAGAACAAAGTGGCCGCGCGGCTTTCCCCTTCCCCGGCCGCCCCGCTTCCGTGGGAGCGGCAGGAAATGGAAGGGCCCCTCTCCTCTGAGCGCTCGCCTTCTCCCCTCCCCCTGCAGAAGGGAAGACGGGAAGAGAAGGCAGCAGCTCGCGCGTCCTGGGCTGCGGCACTGGCCATGGGGCGGCTCCAGGTGCTGGTCCTCGGCGTCCTAGGTAAAGCGAGCAGGCGGCGGGGAGGGGGTGCGCGCCCCGGCCCTCCGTCCCCGCCTGGGAGAGGGCCCGGGACCCGGGGCCCGGGGGCCGGGAGAGAGCTGGGTGAAAGGGCGCCCTGAGATTCAGCGACACCGCCCCGGTCTCAGAGGTGGCTGGGGACGCGCGAGCGGACCCCATCCCGGGACCTCATCCCCGTTGCGCGCTCCGCTCCGGCCTGGGCACCGGGCACCGGCCAGGACTCCGGCCAGTTCGCGCCGAGCTTTCCCACCGTAGAGGACGATCCGCCCGGCGGCTGGGCTTGCCGTTGTGGCCCCCTAAGAACCACCGTGCAGGAAAGTGCCCGGGTCGAGCGCAGCTTCGTCCTGGGAACGGACTGGGGCCATGTGGTTTTAATTAACTATCGCCGTTTGTCTCCGGGTGGCACCAGGAACAGAGCCGCTCGCTGCCGGGTGCCTGTCTGGAACGGCGAGGCGTCGAGCTGCCCCAGCCGTGCGGGCACCGGCCGGCCGCCCCTTGCTCTGAGAGGCGGCAGTCAGCACAGCCGGGGCGCCTCGGTCTAAACCCGGGGCGACCCTGGCGCGAGCACGCGCACGCGCTCGTTCCTTAGGCTCGCAGATTTCCGTGCGCGCTCACACCGAGGATGCCCACTGGCTCGAGCGCGCGGGCGCACGCGTGGGTGGGCTGCGTGGGGCACCGAGCCGCCCTGCGCCCCAGTCCAAGTACTTGGAAGCGGCCAGCCGCGCACCGCCGAGTGAGGGCGACTCTTCCCTTGGGCAGATCGGGACGGTGCTGCCTCCGCTGAGTGCTGGCACACCTGCTGGCGCGTTGGGTTCCCTCTGGCGACCTCTCCACGTCCCCGCCTTCCCGACCTCTTTACTTCTCTTTCCATTACGCGTTTTCTGTGTATTCGTTTTCTCTTGAGTCTGTCCCTCGCTTATCCGTGGGCCCCGTTCCGCCCGCTGCCGTGTCCCCCAGCCCGGTCCTCGCCCTCCTGCAGCCCTGTGTGGAACCCGAGTGCGCGCTCAGGACGCTCAGGAGCCGGACTTCAGCTACGGCTGCGCCGAAGGCAGCTGCTACCCGGCCACAGGCGACCTTCTCATTGGTCGAGCGCAGAAGCTGTCAGTGACCTCGACGTGTGGATTGCACCACCCCGAGCCCTACTGTATCGTCAGCCACCTGCAGGTGAGCGCAGACTGCCCGGCGCTGGGCACACCTGCCCCTGCTCGTCCAGCCCAGAGGGGAGGCCCCGGAGCCGGCGAGGAAGCTCAGCCTGCGCAGAGGCCTGAGGTTTGGCCAGTAGCCCCTTTCACCCCATCTCAGTGTGCACAGCTGTACATGCCAAATACGTCCTGCCGCTGGACAGCCAGGGTTGCAGACAGACCTGGCTTCTGCCTGGGGCTCGGCCCTGATCCAGAGGAGCCAAAATTCCTGATATCTTAAAAATCTGTCTTCTTTGCAAGTGTGCATTCGAGATGTTTTATCCTTTTTGCTGAGACCACTGATCTTAGTTTTTGCATTTTTCACCCAGTAAAAGGATGCTCGAAGCATGAGCCTTGCAGTGTGATCCCAATCACTGAACCTATTTTTCTCTCCTGGCTTGGTGGTGTGCCCATTTACCTCCATTAGATATCAGGATTAGATGCTTCCTTTTTTGTAAAAATGCCCTGGTTCCAAGGTACCCACCTAGTGGAAGACCAAAATGAAAGTTCAAGGTGTTTTTCTAATAATGGACCTAGATTTTAGATTTCACCTCTTTATTTATACAAAATCGGGACTAAGGCAAAAGAAGATACAAAGTATAAGCTATATAGAATCAAACCCTTTTGATTGATTTGAACAGAAAAGAAGGCTCATATTTCTGGTCTCTAACAAAAGCAAAAGGTGTTGATCCCACGGGCCGGGCCGGGCCAGGCAGGGCAGGTTCTAAGCTGTCAGACGCAGTCACGCCACCACCTGTACACGGGCCCTGCAGCAGGAGGACAGAACATCATGTAGTTTGTGGTTTGCATGGCAGATGTCTAAGAATAGACTCACTTTTCCAAAGCTGAAAGCCCATTCTGGAGACCTGAGAAATTAAACTGAAGGAATGTGGTAGAGTGGATTCCACTCATTGGCTTCCAGCTTTATTCAGAGATGTCTAGACTGCTTCCTCCTGATTAGAGGGGAGGCTATAATTAAGCTTTTCCCCCCCAGTTCTGGTCATTGTTCTTCAGGAGTAGTTTCCTTGACTACAAGTTAATGAAGGCAGCTGATGTTACCTTTTCTAATATTAGCGTTTAGATTTTACCTACAGTGTTGTGCAAACATTCATTTTAGAGGCCAGGACATCCTGTAAATGAATCACCAGTTTCTGAAATCCGCTTTGAATGGGATTTAGACAGCTTCTTTTAAATGCGTGTAGGGCCTGACTGGTTTATGTGATTAGCCATGAACTGGTACAGTGCCTTTCAGTTATCAAGGCCTGAAGAGAGGAAGCGGGCATGCGTTTTTCTCAAATGCTTAGCTCTCTTCCTTATCTCTGTGCATCCCTGGCATCTGATATTTATTCATCTAGTTTGATTAATACACCTTGCTAATCTCCAAATCTTGTGGCCAAAATAAACAAATGCATATGTGAAAGAATAGTCCATCACTTCAGGCCTTATAAAAGTGTCTCCCTTGAGCAAATTCTGTTCGAAAGAGTTATTTGGTTTTCCACATACTTCAGTGTCATTATCATTTGTAGACTTAAAAAAAAATCGCCTGCCTCCTAGAAAACAGGTACAGAGCCAAACTCCCGGGGAAAAAGGCACTGTTCAGGCAGGGCCTATGATTCACCATGACTTAGTACAAAGAGAACAGAGAACCCTTCTGACCCTGCTGGCTTTTAAGACAAATGGCCTTGTTCAAAGCTGATTTCAGAACCTGATGATTCACTTACAGGATGCCTTGGACTCTAAAATGTTAGCACAACACTTTAGGTAAAATCTTAAGATGCCCAGGGAGCTAAAATGCCCATTGTAGGAAGAAAGAACCTGAGAGAAATTTAAAGTCACTCTAAAACTAAACCCCGTCTTTGCTCTAGTTCATGTCTGCTTTAGGGTTCCCTGGATTGGCCCCAGTTTATAGTGGTACCCAAATGGCAGGACACCTGGTACCTCTTCTCCAGATTCCCTGAGTCATTTGCAAGATATACACACAGCTCATCACTTGGCAAAGTAGGCACCCTTTCATGCCACACTTGGGCAAAGTAGAAGCTGAAACATCTTGTTCTGTAGATTTCGAAGGTTTTCTGAATACTTCTGCTTAATACTTGGTGTCTACCTCATTCATGTTTTAGAAAATCAGGTCAAATGAGTTGTCCTTTTTCCTTTTATTTTCAGTTCACTTTATGTCAGCAGAAACTCTAATACTATTTCTGCATTTTACTTTAGAGTAAGCTTCTCTAGCTATTTACTGAGATTAAGGTTTAACCCTAGAAATTTGATTTTGATTAAATTAGTGGCTTATGGAAACAATGTCCTCTTTCACTTTTGACCTTGAGTTTGCCAGAAAGGAGGAAATTATTTTTAGGAGTATTTAGACTCAGAGTTGAATGTGAAACATGTACTATAAGTTATTTAAGTAATTTTTGCACACGCGCCTTTCATGAAGCCAGTGATTTGATTTTTGTAGACTTGATGGATTTTTAAAATTTGATTTCAGCATCTTAGACTCATGAAACTAACTTGTTTTCAGGAGGACAAAAAATGCTTCATATGCGACTCCCGAGACCCTTACCATGAAACGCTCAATCCCGACAGCCACCGCATTGAAAATGTGGTCACCACATTCGCCCCAAACCGCCTTAAGATTTGGTGGCAATCGGAAACCGGTACGTGGTTAGTGTGGGAATGAGCTGCACAGAGAGCCCTGTGTCGGCGTCCTGCCCGGGCTCCCCGGGCCCTGGGTGTTTGTAGTTAGGTTGGTTTCTCTGTCCTGTGATCATGGCCTCTGGCACACGGACGGCCTGGAGCACCAGCTTGCGTGGTAAATGGGCTCCGCCTCCTGCAGCCAGCAGCCTGTGAGAAAGCACCCTTTCATGCCACACGCAGGAGTCCCCGTAGCCCTCACCCTTAGGGACTTCGGGAGCGGGTTTGCGCTGGGGCAGTTAGGGGAAGGCATGGGAAGACCCTGGATATTTCATCCCCTTGTTCTTCCGTAGAACATAGCAGCTTTCATTTTTATCGACCCCAAGAGGAGGGACAAAAATCACAGCCTCTCTCCACCTTTTTTTCAATTACAGAAAATTTCATGGTAGCAGTAATAGTACCGTGGACCCTCGAGTTACAACCAGCCTGATACATGAACCTCTTGGGTTACAACCGGAATTTTAGTTTTAACTTATGAACAAAGTCGAAGTAGGAACCAAATTTCAGCCACTTCCAGATAGTCTCAGATACAGATTTGACCCTTCATGCGTTCTGGAAGGAATATTATGGCATCCTTTCCCATGCGGGGGTTGAGAAATCCTGGGCCGGTGTCTCTCTGAGGACAGTAAGATTTGCTGTGTACAGGAGAGACTTGGAAGGCTGTGTAGAGGACCCTGAGCCTTTACTGACCAACCTGAGTTACAGCCAGCTCTCAGGATGAATTGAGTTTGTAAATCAAGGGTCCACTGTATTTTGTGAAAAGGGTGACGGGGAATTTTAAAAGAATCTACTAGTATGGATGTGAACCCAAGCTAAGCAGTCTTCCTGATGATTGTGTAACTCCAAGTCCTTTTCCATTCTTTGCCATTTGACTTTTGGCTTAATAAATTCTTTAGCTGTGATACTACTATTGCTATGAAACAGATCACAGAAGCTTAATCTTTGTTAAATGCTGACATTTAGGGAACAGAATTGTGTGTGTGAATGAGCAGCGTGTCATTTAGTGTTTAATATTTCTGTAGGACATGTTTGTGGTGCACAAAGCTTGCAGCCCTTGTGGGGAGAGGGGACTTGTACATAACACATCTCCCTTTTTCACCCTGTCCCCTCTCTGGCCCCGTCTCCCTCCAGTCTTGATCCCCTTCCCTTTTGCAGAAGATCTGGCTCCCTGTTTCCTATGACCTGCTTTTTATTTTGCTCTTTAGTTTATTTATAATTTGGGTTTCTTATATGACAGAAACCATGCAATGTGTAAGCTTGTGTGTCTTAATTTATTTCACTTAGCCTTATGGCCTCAGGGTACATCCATTTTCCTATAAATGACCCAAATATGTCTTCCTTTATAGCAAAGAGGTACTCTGTTAGTAATATTAAAACAGAAATACTTAAACATTAGCTCTTTTTTGAAAATATTATTGAAAAGGGCCTTCAAAGAAGTGAACCTCGGCTTGGCTCAAACAGGGTTGGCTACTCAAGCCTGTAATCCCAGTACTCAGGAGGCAGAGGCAGGAGGATTGCTGAGTTTGAGGCTTGCCTGGGCTACATAGTGAGCTCAGGGCCAGCCTGAACTACAAAGCAAAACCCTATCTCAAAAAAAAAGGGGCTGGCTACAACTAGACCAGATAAATGCCCTGGACTTGAGGTTTTGGGGAGGCAGTCACTTACTAGTCTGAAGGGAAACTCCCATGTTCACCTTGCCAAAGTTCTCTAGAATACACTTCCTAGGGAGCCATCGTCAGGCTTGGGAATCCATTGGTTACAAACATGATTGGGAGGAATCCTCTGAAAGCATGTGCTATTGAGCTTCATTCTTGTAGAATTACTAATTCTTAAAGGAGATTATCTTGGTTGGTAGTTGAGTGTGAAAAAGAGTCACAGAGGACTTCCAAAAGACCACAGTGCTCCTTGTGAACAGGGACCAAGCTAGCGTTCCCAGACCACCCTGTATTCCTGTGGGGAAGCAGGGAGACAGAAAGATGTCCAGTCATTAGAATACAACTGTCCCTGATGTAGTTTATGGGTAGTAAGAGAGCTTTTCATGTGACACCAGGAAGGTTTTTAAAGTTATCAGTTTCTGTATCTTTGAATTGTTGGGACAAGAGAATCCAAATGCCAGAAAGAGTTTGCAAATTGGGTCACAGAGATTAGATAAGATTGGACTGATGGAATTTGGCCTTTGGACGTCAGACCGATTGTTACTGTGCCCTGTCACCTCTGTTGTCTGATGGTGCACAGTGACACTTCCCCAGAGAATGTGACTTTTTTTCTTTTGTATGCTTTACATAGGTTGTGTTTATGTAGGTGATCCTTAAAACATCAGTGGTTGGGCCCAGACAGGCTTGGAGTGTACAGATATTTTAAATTTTTTAATGGACCCTTCCCGATGATCTGTTCCTAGACTGCAAATACGCAGTAGAAGAAATGACCTTCATTTCTCTTCTCTATGGACTTTTGTTCCCATATTTAAAAAAGAAAAAGCAAGACTTTTTGTTTAATCAGGCTGTGAACTAACTGGAATGCTCTTTGGGGTTATACATCGCAGCGTGTGTTCTTATGTTACAAGAATGTCACTGAGTCTTGGTACTTTACATTATTTTGTTCTCTCTTTATCGTGAACAAATACTGAGTTTTTAAAAGCCTGAAAAGGAAGGAAATGTGTAGTTATTTAGCTAATATTTCACTCACAAAATACATGTTGAGAGAGTAGTTGTTTTAATAAGTTAGATGAGGTTTGTTAGTATAATTGTAGTGTTTTTCTTTAACATTCCAACTTGCTCACATCCGTCCCAGTGACCACTTTTCTCCCTCAATTGGCTTGGCGGTCTTCCAGCAGGAGAGTTTATTTCAAAAGTCCTACTGATTTCCTGAAAGTGCATCGGCCTGTGACATGACTTGATCTGACATACTCCTGTCTTCCCACGTGTAAGGGCTCTCGTGCTTTGGAAGGCGGACCCTGAAGGTTTCCTCCAGCCTTGGAAAAGTGGCCCAGTCTCCTGGACCCAGGAGCCAGGCTGGGCCCTGGGGGTGGGGGAGGGCCTCCAATCCCTGGAATTCCAGTGGCCTTTTTAACGTGCTTAAGTGGAGCCTGCTGACCCCCAGGGCACTGAGCAAAGACTCCAGTGTTTGTTCAGGCTTTCCCCTGAAAGGGAAGATGTTGGTATTTGTTCTGCACCCGTTTATTTATTTGACTGGTTCTTTGTTTCTTTGACATTGTTTTTCCTTTGTGGAAATATATTCTAAAATGTTCCATCAGAGACAGAATTTTCTAGTTGGTGTGTAACTAATATACGTGGTAGACTCTTATTTATTTTCTTTGCTGCCACATAGAGAAAATGTAGTATTTGTGTTTGTACCAGAGGAGGAGGAAGACTGTCTCCCGGGCTCCCCACGGCAAGCTGATGCCCTTCTGCCACAGGAAGTGCCCGTCCTTCCGGTCTGGGGTCCCCTGGCTTGGAGGGCTGGGGTACCTCGCACATCTCCCTAGGTGAGAGGTGCTTGGCAGCCTCCGAAGATGCTCTGCAGATGTCTTGGTCCAGTGAGCAGATTCAGTCCGCTGAATTCCAGAATGATCTGGAAAAACTGAAGGATCATTCTGCCTTGAACTTCTCCACCTAAATAAGAACAAAGGGTCATTGTTAATAATCTTCGACCACAGTTTAAGATAGTGCAAAGAGGATCTCCGTGAGGAGGGTAAAGATAACTTAATCACAGCTGTGCACAGCTGGTGCTGTTTACCTCACTGTTGCCTTCTTTATTTTTTTTAAACTTGTAGATGTGGAAAATGTAACTATCCAACTGGATTTGGAAGCAGAATTCCATTTTACTCATCTCATAATGACTTTTAAGGTAAGAAATCCCGACCTTCTCACACATGACACGGGCAAACTGGGCAAAACGAATGTCTCGTGTGAGGCAGCCTAAATGGGAAGCTAAATATTATTGTTGCTATAACTTGGGATAATTGAACAGCTTTTAAAACATGGGCATGAATAACTACCTTTAACAAACCCTCTATTTTCATGGCCATAGGTCGAGTGAGCCTCTCCTGTCAGGTAATTCAACTATAAACTTTTAATTAGCTATCTGTTTATTTCCCCCTGGAGAGAGTGGTGTTGACTCATTCCCAAACCACAGTAAAACATCTGGAGAGTAAATCGCTAATCCGGTGTGTTTATGCTTTAATGCTGTTTGGTGAGTAAAAGGCAACCGTATGCTCTTTAGTTTTCAAGGCTTTGCAGAATTTGTGGGAAGAGTTTTACAGTTCCTTGAGAAATGTGTGTCCCTTCTTCCACGCAGATTTTTCTCATCATTTCTTTTTGAGATGTAAAATGACTCCGGGACTAGGGAATATCTGTACAAAGTCCCTTTGTTATTTCTTAAGCAGCTGCTTGGAAATGACCGATTTCACATGGCTTAAAGTTCATGTTGGCTCACATAAAACCCATCGTTTACTTACTGCTTCCCAGATTAAAGTCACTTTTGAATAGTTTTCATTTGAGTTGGGGGCCTCATCAATACCCTGCCAGATGAGGAAAAAGTGCTGAGGATAGGTTTGCGGTGTGGGCAAGCCGCCATGAAGGTCTTGCTTGTGTCCGCCTCGGAAGCCTGAGAGGCCGCAGGAGTCAGGGTGACTAGAAGGGCCCCAGTCCGCTGCTGTAGCTGCTGACATCCAATAGGACAGTGCTGGAGCCCTCTCCCCGAGCAGCTCAGCTCATCCAGGGGTCCTTGTCACCAGCCCTGTCCTCTCATTGGCCACACACTCAACCCGCTCGTTAGACCGAAACTCCTTTCCGGTTATGTGACACCGGAACACACTCACGCCCATCCTTACTAACGTGGCGGTCTCCTCTCACTTTGGAAAGAGCACTGTTCATGCACATTGGCAGCTGTGAGTCCATCTGTGCTCCAGAGTCCTCCCGCTGCCTGTTCCGTAGTTCAGTACTCATTCCAGGGAATACAATGGGCCAAAGATGAAATTCCGTGCATAAGCACAAAGAGTCGAACAGAGGAGGCAGCAGTTGAACTGAGATGGGAGCCGTGGGTTTAAGTTGTCAGACTTTAGTTTAAAAGCGCAAACCCTCTTTGGGTCCTGACTCCAGAGAGAGCCCCAGAGGGTGCGGCAGGCAGAGCCGGGTGTGGCCAGGGTGGGTCCCGGGGCACGTGGCCTGAGCCTCGTGGTGAAGTGGGAAGAGGGGCGGGCTCTGGGTGACCCAGCCCTGTGCGGGGGAGGAGGGGACTGGACGGTTTAGCATGGAGGATGCCATCCATCTGTTGTCGGGGGTAGAGGAGAGAGCTTCCTGAGGAGGGGACAGGCTGCTCTGAGAGGAGTGAATGGGGTCTCACAGGAGACAGAAGGAAACCATGGTTGGCTCAGCAAACAGTCCCAGAGCAAAGCATTGGCTGGGGCACAGCCGGGCATGATTTTGTTACCCAAGCACTCTGTGGCCTTGGCTGGGGCTTGGGGTGCTGAGGGGGAAGGGTAAGCAGATTCTGTGGGAAGTACCTTGGCTTCTTCCTGAGGAGTATGAGCAGTGAAAAGAGTGCCATCTGCTTCGGAGGGTGGACCCTTGACTTACGTGCTCAATTCGTTCTGAGGGCTGCTTGTAACTCAGATTGGTCAACTGCAGGCTCAGGACCCTCTATGCAGCCTCCAAAGTCTCCTGTACGCAGGCAAATCTCCGTGTCCTCAGAGACACCGGCCCAGAATTTCTCAGTGAACCCCACACAGGAAAGGACGTTACAGTGTCCCTTCCAGACCTCTTTTAAAGGAGAAGTCTGTATCTGGGACCCTCTGGAAGCACAAACAGTTGGCATCCAGGTCGTTCCTCAAAACTTTCAGTGTGAATTAAAACCAAAGTTCCGGTCATAACTCAAGTTGTTTGTTTGTCAGGCCAGTTGTAACTCGAGGGTCCACTGTACCTTCAAGGAAGTAGAGAGCAAGGACTGGGGTGGCCAGAGGCAAGGCCCTGAGCAAGCTCAGCCTCAGGGAAGAGCTGATGTTGGGAGGGAAGGAACGGAAGTTCTCCGTCTCACATAGGGGAGGGGCCTTGCCTGGGAGCAAGTTCTTGTCAGTTGAGTATCTCTTCTCCAAAGTGCTTAGGGTCGGAAGTGTGTCGGGTTTTTGGTATTCTGCAGATTCTGGACTACGTCTGGACTCTGTCTGTTGAACATCTCTAATCCAGAAATCCAAAATGCTCCAAAATTCAAAACTCCTTGAGTATCAGATCAGCACTCAAGGAGTTTGGGATTCTGGAACATTTCAGATTTCTGGGACAGAGAGGCTCAAGCTGTTTTGGGAAGCGTTCTGCTGTCTCTTGTTTCCTCTTGGTGAGAGCTGTTGCTGGGAGGAGGAGCCCTGACGCCTCAGGACAGTGACCCGGATGCTGTAGCATCCAAGGCCGGCCTAGCAATGGGGAAGCGCAGAGGCAGGGCAGCGGGAGGAAGCAGACGCCCTGGAAAGCAACTTGAACTCTAAGCTCGGTGACTTATAAAATGGTGAAACTACTGCTGTGGTGCAGTCAGGAAGGAACCTGAGCCCGAGAGGAAAGTGAAGGACGGTATTGATTCTCACCCGTGTTAACTGTGGGGACAGCTGTGCGGATGGGGTTTTCTTAGGCTGTCAAAACTCGCTTTGCAAGTATGTTTCCAAAGTATTTCTTTTATTATATACTTGGAAGCAAGGATGCAATAACAGGAGGCCCAGTGACCTTTTGACTAAACAGAACAAGGAAAGGCTTCCCTCCTTTTGGTGAAGTGTGTTGTTCCAGTGTCCAGCGATGTCTTAACTGCACAGGAAATTGGATGACTTGTCAATGGCCCTTTGGGACTTAGAATTTTCCAGAAGGGAGCAAGAAGGAAGTGCAGCCAAGGCCGCTTCAATTGTCTCCTCTCCATTCCCCTTTGACCCGGAGACTCCGGGCAGGCCTGTTGCTCCGGGTCCTGAGCCTCCTGAGCTGGGCGCCTGGCCCCGCCTGCTGGGCGTGATGTCTGTCCAGCGCTGGGATTTCTCCTCTTACTCTCTGATACTACTCCCTTTAGTTTAATAACATATATAGTAATTTAGGCATTTGTCACAATGTAACCTTTTGCTCTCTTACCATTTACTCTCTTTAAAGAGGGGGAAAGACCCTCGAGATTATTAAGGAAGATAAAAAGAGGTTTGGGCATAGACTGATTCTCACTGTTATCTGTCCCCCCCCAGATTTCTGTCATACGTTGATTTTAACTCAGAGGTAGCTGTCTTTATTTGGGTTCTGTTTTCTAGGCCGGCTTAACTTTCCTCCGATTTTCCTCCGATAGTCCGGCTGCTGCTTCTGTAAATGCCATCGCCTGTCCCTTTGCCTGTTCCTAGAGTTTATCCTGCGGGTCTTGCACCGCCCCTCCCTAAATCTCCATCCTGTTTGGTTTTGAGCATTCTTTTTCCTCTTTCCGCTCTGGCCCCCATCTTTCCCTTCTCTACCGAGCCGTTACCCAGAGAAGGAGATTGACAGCTCTGGCTGAATTCAGCCTGGGTTTGACTCTGCGCTCTGGCTGCAGTTGTGAGCTCAGGGTCTCAGCCTTGATTTCTCCCCTGGAGGACAATCAGCTTGTCCAGGTGCAATCATTTCCTGGGGCCGCGTGACAAAGTACCACACACCCAGTGGGGAAGCATCAGTCATTCTACCCCTGTCCTAGCAGCCAGCTGAGAATAAAGTGTGTGCAGGCTCAGTTTCTCCTGAGGCCTCTGTGCCTGGCATGGTATGGCTGTCACCTCTCACTTCCCCTGTCTCCCTGCTGTGCGTGTATGTGCTAATTGCTTCCTTTTTTTTTTTTTTTTTTGAGACAGGGTCTTGCTTTGCAGTTCAGGCTGGCTCTGAGCTCACTGTAGCCCAGGCAAGCCTGGAACACAGCAATCCTCCTGTCTCTGCCTCCCGAGTGCTGGGATGACAGGCGTGAGCCACCAGGCCCAGCACTGTGGTATGTGGTATTGATTGTTGGTGGGCATGAGTCTCCACTCCCAGCACTGTATGTGGTTACCAGGGATTGAACTCAGGACCTTGCGCTTGCAAGGCAGGCGCTGGAACCACTGAGCTAACCCTCCGACCCTAACTGCTTCCTTTAAAAAGGCCACCAGTCCGTGTGGCTTAGAGCCCACCCTCATGAGCCCTCCGCCTCAGTCACCCGCTCCTGACCTCGTCCACGCACCTCCACAGGCTGAGGTGCGGAGTCAGAGCTCCAGCTGCACAATTCTGGAGATCTCATCTCCTCTGATGCATTTCCCTGGAATGCGGAGCGTGACTCTTAGCACGTCCTGCGCCGCTTCCCCTGGAGACACTGTCCACATGGAGGTTTCAGCCGGGACACACACACAGGGGTCCTGAGTTCCTGTTTCCAGCTCGGCTCCCCGCTGAGTGCCAGGCCAGCGCCTGCACACCCCACGTGGAGCCTCCGAAGCCCAGTGCCTTGGTCCTTTGTCTTTGTCGCTGGCAGTACGTCCGCCCGGCCTCCCACGCTCGGGTGCCTTGGCTTCTCCTGTCCCCCTCTCTTTGCTGCGATCACCAAGGGCAATTCGGTGTTTGCTGCTGTCTCTGCCTCTGCAGTCAGGTCTGTGTCTGTCTCTCAATCTGTGTTATAACGGTTTGAATTAAAATAAAACCTTCATCTTTTCTCTTTCACTTAGTTTCCCTATGTTTTATTTTCCCTACATTCAGTAACTCTGCCATATGAGTTATTTTTCTAAAGTGTCATCTAAGCGTTTCATTCTGTCCGTGTAAAACCTTCAGTGCTCCCCTTTCCCTGTGAAGAGAGGAAGTAGGTGCCCAAGTCCAGTTGCGCTGGGCCCCGGCTGCCTCTCCCGCCACCTGCCCACACATGGTTACTTGTGGCTTGCTGACATGTTTTGGAATATATCCATTTCTGTGACAGAGAGAGAGAGAGAGAGAGAGAGAGAGAGAGAGAGAGAGAGAGAAGAAAGAGAGAGAAGGAAAGAGAAAAATAGAGGAAGGGAGGGAGGAAGGAAGGAAGGAAGGAATGAACAAACGAACGAACGTATGTACCCCCAGCATGCTGCCTGCCGGGATCCATCTTGATGCTGTCCCTGGGATGGATTTCCTAGCTCTTTTGTTCATCTCTTTCTTTTTTATTTTTCTGGTGGTAAAACATGCATACCATAAAATGGCATACCATCTTCACCACGCGTGCGTGTGTGGTTCTGTGGTGTTGTGTCTTTTCACCATATTGTGCAACCATCACTCCTGCTCACTTCCTGAACTTACTCAGCATCCGACAAGACATTCTGTGCTCGGTCTGCTTCCACTCTATTACCTGTTCCCTCTTCCCCGGGTAACCTCAGTCTTCTACCCCAGATAGTGCTGAACTATCCTCGGTATAAACAGCGTCATACACAGTGACCTTGGAAATTTTGGGCAGCTTGTTTCACTCAGTGTGTTGTCAAGGTTCATCCATGTTTTAGCAAGTTTCATCATTCCTGTTCTTTTTTTTTTTTTTTTTTTTTTTTTTGCTTTTGAGACAGGGTCTCGCTTTGTAGTTCAGGCTGGCCCTGAGCTCACTATAGTGCCCAGGCAAGCCGCTGCAAACTCAGCAATCCTCCTGTCTCTGCCTCCCGAGTGCTGGGATGACAGGCGTGAGCCACCACGTCTGGCATTGTGGTATGCGGTGTTGATTGCTGGTGGGCATGTCTCCACGCCCAGCATTGTATGTGGTTACCGGGGATTGAACTCAGGACCTTGCGCTTGCGAGGCAGGCGCCGGAACCACTGAGCTAATCCTCCGGCCCTCCTCATTCCTGTTCTTAATTCCATAATTTTCTCTTGCACGTACCCACCATATTCCGTTTCTCTGTCAGGCTGTTGATGTTAGGTTGTTTCCACCTTTTGGCTGAAGTGGATGGTGCTGTTACACGGTCTGACGCAAATGTCTTGAGTCCCTGTGCTCCATATTTTTGGAACACACCCAGCAGTGGGACTGCTGGCCTCCCCAGTTTGTGGAGTTGCTTCTTTCCTGTTTTCTCACGTCACACTGAAGGTGACTGCTGCGGTGTTTGACACGTTGTCCTGTAAACTCTCGGTGCCCCTAGGGGTTCTGGCTTGGACTGTGTGTAGCAGATGTACAGTGTACAGGTGGCTGTCAGAGCAGACAGCCCCATCCGTGATTACATGCGGGAATGAGTGAGCCCACAAAATGCACTCACGTTATGGGCCGGGCGGCTAAGCATACTGCGTGCAGTGTGTTCGCTGTCTGGGACTGTTTGTAGTCAGCTCCTAAAGAGGAACAGCCTACTAGTCGGGGGGCAGGGTACACATTTCAAAGGGTAGATAATTCGCTTGCAAGAGGCTCCGTGGAACAGCTTGAAGTATTTGAAATCCAACCGCAGCCTGAAATGCCAGCCACATGCAGTCAGGGGTTGTAGCACGTAGTGAGTGGTTTAAAAAAATCACCAATAAAAACCATCAAAGGAGGCTTGCTCCCTGCTTTAGACATTCCGTCCAGCTGCGATGTTGATTGAGCGTTCGTCCGACTTCGGCCAGACCTGGGGCGTGTACAGATACTTCGCCTACGACTGTGAGACCTCTTTCCCCGGCATTTCAACCGGCCCCATGAAGAAAGTCGATGACATCATCTGCGACTCCCGATACTCTGACATCGAGCCCTCAACGGAAGGAGAGGTGGGTTTGCTTCTTTGTTTTACTTCCTATTTTTGTAGATTTTGATGATTGTAAAAATACCAACCACTCTTACCTGTGTTTTTTAGGTGATATTTCGTGCTTTAGATCCTGCTTTTAAAATAGAAGATCCTTACAGCCCAAGGATACAGAGTAAGCTTGTTTTCAAATAAAAACTTGGATGGGAAACAGCATTCAGGGAATAAGTGTTACCCAGGATCGAGAGGCTCGGCGCTAAAGCTTCTGACATTTTCTTCCCTCCTGGGACATGCCACCAGGAGCTCCTGAAATCACCAGTAGTTTCACGACCAGAAACACCTTTTTTTGTTTGTTTGTTTTTCAGAGTAAAAGATACATTTCTTAAGTGCTCAAGTTAGGCTGGTCATCTTACCTTATTTTATCGCTCAGTATATATTCGTATAGATCAAGCTCATGTAACCAAGTATCCCCAAAACACAGTTGCTCAGGGCTTGGGATTTAGCTTAGTGAAGAGAGCTTGCCTGGGAGGCAGGAGGTCAGTTGTGCAACGCTGCAAGCAAAAATAAAATTGTAGAACAGTTGCTCCGATAAAGTCCAGCTTCTCTCTCTTTTATGCAGTCAGCCAGAGGGATGGCCAGAGAAGGCACGTAGCCATCATGAGGTTTATCAGATGAAAGTCCCCAGTAATGGCCAATTAAATTTGAGTTGCAGGTTTTAGTGTGACTGTAACCTACATAATATTTAAAACTAATGCAGGTGTGGTCCATGGAGTGTTGGTGGTTAGAATGCCTATGTTCCATGTGACATTTGGGACATAGCGAAAATTAGTTGATCTGCAATTCATATTTAACTGTGTATCCGCCCCCTCCCCCCAAAATCTGGTAATATAAGGCCACCCATCTTGTCCACATGGGTAGAGCTGTCCACATGAATAGAGTTAGGCCACCACCCCTAGTCCTACCCCCAGTGTTGTCCATATAGCTGTTCAGTCCCACTGACCATGGTGAGCCACGCGGCTATGTGACAGGAGACACAAGGAAAAATCTCTGGCCAGAGGCCCCTGTCCTCGGCTCAGCTCTCATCAGAGGTTCTTAATAGAACACTGAGAAAAACCAGAAGCATCAGCCACGCTCTGTATACTCGGTAAGATTAGGTTGATGTCCGCTAAGGGAGGAATAAACGGGGTTTCAGGGAGTTAGATGGCAGGTGATATGGCTATTAAGTGGCAGAGGGCTCTTGCCCCGTGTGTTAGCATCGTTGGGTCGGAGCTCTTTCCGACAGTCTGCTGATCTGCTTGTGCTGGGCCGGGAGAACCTCCTGGTCAGTAGCGGAGTGTGTGGTATGTTAGAGTGGGCTGGAGTCAGAGCCGGGTGAAAGCCCAGTTCCACACACTTTAGCTGTGTGGCCTAGGACAGCAAATTTAATGGACATTTGGGAGGGGGGTCAAGAGAGGTTATTTTTTTCATCTTTAGGTGGAGATAGTAGTACTGACCTTAGGGTTGTTATGAAAGGAAAACGATTTGAGGTATAAAAGTGACACCCAATTTGAACCTGATGGTGCCCACCAACCCCTGAACTCTGGAGAACTGAGTCAGGAGGGTTACAAGTTCTAACCCCGCCTGAGCAACTTAGCAAGACTCCATCTCAGATTTTTTTAAAAATGAAGAAAGGCTAGTTCTATAGCTCAGCGCTAAGACCATGGCTTCAGTCACCAGTGCCACGAACACAAAAAAGACAACCAAATGCTTGGCATGCAGAAAGTGCTCAGTCGGTGGAAGCCAAGCTGCTGCTGTTCATACTGTTGCCACAGCTGAGGTTCAGGGCTTCACAGAGCTGGTCCTGTGCGCTACGGGGAGAGAGAAGCAACCTCCCTTGCTCAGAAGGTGTAGTCAGTTGCTTGCTGATCTTTCCCAGCTGGACTTGGCCCAGTGTTAAGCCAAGACCTCCTGCAACTTCTAAGGTCGAAGCACGGAAGAATAGTGTGGAAGAAGTCCAGGGAACATTGCCAGGAAAGTGCTGCTTCCCTGCTTAAATTAATTTTACATGTGACTCAGACCGTGTCTGTTCTGTAATTTACTCTGTCGTTCTATTGTAGAACAAATATTTAATGACATGTGCGGCTCTGCCAATTTTGGACTGAGCTATGGCCCATTCTTCCGTGTCCCAAAATCTGGTTGGGAAAAACACCCGTGTGAGCTCTGGAAGAATCCTTTCCTGAGTCCCTAAAAGGACTCACCTGCCCCGTTGGAGGTGAAACTTGGGTGACTTGAGGATGCATACCTGTTACAACAGCAGCTCTCTTTCCATTTGTTGTTCAAAGGCATCAGAAAGTGCATTAGACCCATGTTAGCAGATCATGGTTTTGGTTTACTTTGTAATCAAAGAAACAGTATTTCTTTAGTTGTCCCTGTTGTTAAAACCCCTGAGACTCACTTCAAAAATGATTTGCCTCTTAGAAAAGCAGTTGGTCCGAGGCTTGGCTGTTAAATACAGCAGGAGAGAGTGAGGAGTGTATTTGCTCTTCTGAGGGCTTCCACAAAGATCAGTACAAGGGTTTCTAAATACTCCACTGCCCTTCACGCCTGTTGTCCGGCCTCTCGTCAATAGGCGCTTGTGCGCACTTTGTGCAGGGACCTTTCACAGGAGGTGTTGGCGTTCGTGATTACCATTCAGCCCTGTCGGAACATGGCTTCTCTGTTTCCTTTTAGATTCAACAGAGAGCCTAAGTTTAAGGCATGGACTTTGCCTTTCCACCCCCAGCCATTTCTATAGTCTTCTCTGTAAGCCATTCATATATTATAACTATTTAAATTTGCACTTAGGCTTTGAAAGTCTCTGATACACTGGGCACTATTTTGTCCTGTGTCGTGTGTTGTAAAATTCCCTCAGCACATGAAAATAAAGCTGAAGAGCAGTTTTAACCTATAGAGCTCAGGCAGATGGATATGCTGATCTCTGGGACCCTCTTTGACAAGAAGAGTAATTAATGAAAACACTATGGAGAAGGTTGATTGGCTCTTGCTTTATCCAGTGGTAACTGGATAGTAACTGATAGGGCCGAGTGCTGTCCTAAGAACAGTTCTACAGAACTGTGCATCTAGGAACGAAGGAAAAAAGTAAGAGAAGTTGACTCCTGGGTAACTTTTATTTAGAAAAAAAAAATAGGCCTTGATGTCCTACTAGTACTAAGGTCCTTTATCCTTGTCACTGTGTTACATAGATAAACTGGAAATGGGGGGCTAGGACAAAAGCACTGTAGGCTAAAATGTTGCTTAAAAACTTGGTTGAGATATTCTTTCTCGGATAGTAGTTATTCTGTAGTGTTAAATGTGTTTTGCTAACTTAGATTTCATTTTTTTTTTTTTTTTTGAGACAGGGTCTCGCTTTGTAGTTCAGGCTGGCTCAGCTCACTATGTATCCCAGGCAAGCCTCGAACTCAGCAATCCTCCTGTCTCTGCCTCCCGAGTGCTGGGATTACAGGCATGAGCCACCATGCCCGGCTAGATTTCATTTTTTAATTGATTATATCGGTACGTTTTATATATACATTATGATTCCATTCAACATTGAGAATTTTTACCTGTACACGACACCTCTTGATTCCCATTTTTTTCCCTTTCCCCTGACCTCCCTACAACCTGAGCCCTTATATACATAAGCTTTTGTTTCCTTTTTTCTTTTTAACTATCACTTTTTTTTTCTTTCCCTTCTTTACTTTCCTCTACCTACTCTTTCCCTTTTCCTTTTGTACATTTTCTTCCTATTTCATATTACCTATCATACATTTTGGTGTTCATTTACACCTTGTTTTTAATACTAGAGAAAAGATACAGTATTTACACATCTGTGTCCTATTTATTTCACTTAGGAGTATTCCTCAAGCTACATCCATTTTGAGTATAAAAGACTCATTTCTCATTCTTTATGGCTGAGTAATATTCCATTTTGTTTTTAAAAAGCACATCCAGTCCCCTGTTGATGGGCATTTGGGCTATTTCTAAGATTTAGCTATCACAAACTGAGCTGCTATAAACATGGATGTGCATATATCACTGTGGTATGATTCTTTTAATTGTTTTGAATATGTACCTAGCAGGGGAATAGCTGGGTCAAATGGGATCTAGAGTCCTAGTTTTCTAAGGCCTCTCCGTACTGATGTCCATAGTAGTTGCAATAGTCGACATTCCCACCAACAGTGGAGAAGGGTTCCTTTTCTCCCCATGTTCCCACCAGCATTTGTTGTTGGTTGATTTTGTGATAACAGCCTTTCTTTCTGGAATGAGATGGAACTTCAGTGTTGTTTTCATTTGCAACTTAGATTTAACTTAAGTGGTGGATAAACTGAGATCGTATTTTCTCCTCCAAAAATAGATGAAAAACTATATTCCTGTTATAATAATAGTGAGAACTGAAGTGCTTTGATAAGTCCTTTCCTACCTGAGTGGAATTTTCAGACTTTGAGATTCATTCATTGCTGTGGAGCCTGTGGTGGTAGAATACTCTAGGTTACAGGGCGCCAGTGGATTTCTGCGATCATGTTCTTATAATTCCACCACTTTCACACTTCTCCCGGAAACCACTGATCTGCTGACAGAATCACTGCAGCATAGACATTCTTGGCCAGTAGGTGAAGTCAGTTCCCTTCCCTGCTTCCAGCCACTGTCCATTATGTTAAGCTTCGTAGTTGTCATCTAAATCATCCAAAAGGAGAAAACTTCCCACAGCCATTTCCATTTCTTGCTCTAAAGAGAAATGCTGTCCAATTGCAAAAGAACTCATGCTTGTTTGATGAGCCTTTTCATCTTCTTGGTGACCTTTGCAGACCTGTTAAAAATCACCAATTTGAGAATCAAGTTTGTGAAGCTGCATACTTTGGGAGATAACCTTTTGGATTCCAGAATGGAAATCAGAGAAAAGTACTATTACGCGGTTTATGATATGGTGGTTCGAGGGAACTGCTTCTGCTATGGCCACGCCAGTGAATGCGCCCCTGTGGACGGCTTCAATGAAGAAGTGGAGGGAATGGTAAGCTTTCTGTGGCTTCCTTTTTGTACATGTGATTTACAAGCAAATGGAAGCTAGTCTGATTTAAAGCTTCTCACATTTTTCAGGGGTTTTAGTTTTCCACTTATATTTAGCTCTTTGTGCCATGTTGGTGGTGGTTTACTAATTTCCTCTTTGAATTTAATTTTCTCTCATACTCTAAGAATGTACAGACTGCTCATTTCACAGACCCTGAATTAATTTTGGGAAATTGTTCCTGTAAGCTGTTGCTAAAATAGGTATTTTAGTTTCCAAGGATTAAAAAATTGTCCAACAATTGAGTCTGCCTTGACATTAGGGAAGATTAAAAACCACAAGCGTTCAGTCTTTCTGCTAGAATGTACAAATTGATTCCAGCCCAAAGAAACTGGGAATTTTAACCCAGATCCATGGGATTTCATTTAGAAAGCAAATGGAGTTTGCATTCTTTCTCACTTTTCTAATTTCTTTCCTTGTCACTTTTTTATATTGTGCCTGCAAATTATATATGTGTTGAAATTTGGGGACTGGATGATTTGCCAAATGGATAGAGAGGGTTGGAGAGTCTAGCCTAGTAAAGTAGCTTCTAAGAGGATTCACACAGACCGGTGGGACCTTCAGGCCAGACGGGGGCAGCTCCCCTAGCCAGACGGTCTGGGACAGAAGAGACTAGGGTCGGAGTCACTTGCCAGAGCGCCTCCTGTCCCCGCCCTAGAGCTCTTCTGCCGCTTCCGGCCTCCCTGGATGAAGGGTGTGCCTGCCCTGCCCTGTGTCCTTGAAGATCGTGGGTCTGCCAGCAACCTGCAGGACGGAGTGTTCTGCCCTTCTAGAACTCCCGCCTTCCCTTTACTCCACTTAGAAGGCTGAGCATAAACCTCTTCGGTATTTGAAGAGCCCAAGGGGAAGGATCTGTCTCTAATCTCATCTCGGCATCTCTTGAGAAATGTTAGGTTACTTTCAAGTAAGAAATCTGCGTGGCTAATGTCATGTCACCGGTGTGTTGTCCTGTTTATGCCGACGCTGGTCTTGTGTGAGCTTTAGACTTCACATGCAGTTTAGTCAAACCACCTGGTCATGAGAGGATTTTACTCTTTACCGAACTGAACTCCTATTAAGATGAGTCCAAGGGCCAGAGGGTTAGCTCAGTGGTTCCGGCGCCTGCCTTGCAAGCGTAAGGACCTGAGTTCGATCCCTGGTTACCACATATAATGCTGGGCGTGGTGGCTCACGCCTGTAATCTCAGCACTCGGGAGGCAGACACAGGAGGATTGCTGAGTTCGCGGCGGCTTGCCTGGGCACCATAGTGAGCTCAGGGCCAGCCTGAACTACAAAGCGAGACCCTGTCTCCAAAAAGCAAAAAAAGAAAAAAAAAAAAAAAGATGAGTCCAAGAGGGACTGGTTGGTCCTGTTCCCACATTCCACCCGGTCGAAATTAGTGTTAAGGTAAAGTGCCTGAGTACACGCATGCTCGGTGGGCAGGAATAGCTAGCATTTATGTGCCTTGAGGTGAGGCAGTATGGAACAGGCATCTTGGGCCCTTCACAGAACAAATTAATTTGTGTCTTTTTTCCGAGGTTTTCTGTTTCATTTCTTGAGGGGAAAAAAATGTAAATGGCTTATTTTCAAAGTTTTATTTTGGTTGGGGAATAAAAAGCCTGTAAAAATGCTGTACCTAAAGCAAAAAAACAAACCACTTGGCCTAGCGGTAAAACTTGTGGTAACCCAAGTTGGTTTCCAGATGGTATGTACATACTTCAGTGTGCATCATAGCTTTTATCACCATAGATTTTAATTCCTAAGTTACTTGTTTTTTAAAAAAAATTCTTAAATTGCTGATTTTGCTCATGTGGTTCTTCTCACAGACGCTCAATAAAATACTTATTGAGCGTCTGTTATGTAATGGAAATGACTGTAACAATGAGGGTTTTAGCAGTCAGTAAATTGATAGAATATGCTGTGGGAGGAAGTGTAAAAACAGACCCTCACTGTGGCGAGCTAGAGATGAGGATGGAAACGGGTTTGCGTTTCCTGTGGGCTGTGGCAAAAGCCCGCGGTCAGTCTCGGTCAGCCTCTGTCTTTCCCGTTGTCCTAACTGCAGGTGCACGGGCACTGCATGTGCCGCCATAACACCAAGGGCTTGAACTGCGAGCAGTGCATGGATTTCTACCACGACCTGCCCTGGAGACCGGCCGAAGGCCGCAAC
>PVIC010025127.1:0-25522 GCA_004025085.1 Thryonomys swinderianus
CAAAAAAAAAAAAAAAAAAAAAAAAAAAAAAAAAAAAAAAAAAAGATATTTTGAGCACTAAATAAGGTAGAATACATAAAGCTCTGATAATGTTTCTGGCATAGAATATGTCCCAGGTTTTAGTAATATCTTTAGTACAGACAGGTAAAGATTTCCCTAAAAAGGGGCTAAGTAAATTTCATTAAAATGTGTATTATTTACTTAAATATATATATGTAAATGAAAAATTGTGGTAGGAGAAGATGCACTTCTACTTATAAGAAGTGAATAAAAGAAGCTTGCATTACTTTTGTACATGCTTTCTTCTACGTGAGTGTAATTTTATGTGGATATATTTTCATTTAAGTATATATAATTTAAAAATGAAATTACAAGTGATTTCAGAAGGAATCGTGCAGATGTCTGGAATGTCTCCTTCCATAAAATGAACCAGAGAAAGGGAAAAGACCTCTCACCCCACAGAAGTGACAAAGGTGTTTGCCAAAGGACAGAAGGGACATGGACAGAAGCTACAAAGCCTAGAAAGTCGGGATGGTCTTGGAAAGAAGAGAGCAAAGCACATAGCATTGACTCCAGGAGCCCTTAGAAGAGACCAGTCCTGAACTGAGACGGGTTCCACATAGTGGAGAAAGGGGAAGTAAGAAGTCCCAACACGTTTCCCTAACAACCAAAAATCTTGAGTATGTTCTTTTGGCTTCTCTCATGAGCTGTGATCCTCGTTTGAAGAGCTGGCAGGGAATACACACTGCTCTGTAAACCCAGAGCAAAAGCCTACCACACATCATGTATCCCTCAATCAAGTTCTTACTGCATGGTACTATCTTAGGATCACCTGCACTTCATCTGTGATCTCACAAATAAGTCTAAGAGGTGGACCAACACACTCTCCATCCTGGGAGGAAACCAGGCACCTCTATCCAAATCACCTGGACTCTGGAAAAGAGCTAACCAGCCCTGCCTACCTACCGGCAGTCCCGGAGCAGCTGGGTAGCCCACTATAAGTTTCTTAGCCTACGGAGGCCCTCAGTATCAGTCATAGAGGCCTATTCACCATCCTATAGATCTGTGCATGAAGCACCTGCGAATCCCTTTTTTTTTTTTTTTTTTTGAGGCAGGGTCTCGCTTTGTAGTTCAGGCTGGCCCTGAGCTCACTATGTAGCCCAGGCAAGCCTCGAACTCAGCATTCCTCCTGTCTCTGCCTCCCGAGTGCTGGGATTACAGGCATGAGCCACCACGCCCAGCACTGTGATATGTGGTATTGATTGCTGGTTGGCGTGAGTCACCATGCCCAGCACTGTATCTTGCAAGGCAGGCGCCGGAACCACTGAGCTAAATCTCAGGCCCTGTCTATTTAACTTTTGAAGAGCATTTGGATTGTTGCCAAGATTTAGCTATTATAAATCATGCTGCTACAAACATGAGTATGCATATATCACTATGGTATGATGCTTTTACCTCTTTCAGGAGGGTACATAGAATGGGAATAGCTGAGTCTAATGGAATCACTAGTTCTAATCTACAGTGATTGCAGCAGTCTACACTCCCACCAGCAGTAGACAAGGGCATTGGTTATCGGTTGATTTCTTGACAGCAGCTATTCTTTCTGGAGTGTGATGGAATCTCAGTATTGTTTTAATTTGCATTTCATGGATGACATGATTTAAGCATTTCTACATATTTATTTTCTGTTTGTACTTCTTCATCTGAAAAGTGTCTCTTCACTTCAAATGCCCATCTTTATGTTGGGTTTTTAAATTTGGGGGCCTCTGAATTTTTTTAGTTTTTATACATTCCAGATGTTAGTACTTTGAAGAATAGCTAATAAAATTTTTTGCCCATTCTGTGGATTCACTTCCCTCTTTTGGAAGATTTTTTTTTTGACTGTGCAGAAACATTTTAATTTGATATGATCCTATTTGCTGCCTTCTTGTTATATTTCCTATATGGTTAGTTTTGTTCAGAAAATCTTTGCCTACACCTATGTCTACCAGACTTTATGTATTCTATCTTTCAGCAGATTGTTTCCATATTATAGTGAAAGACCTAGAAAATAAACACCTCATCCTCTCTCTTTCTTTTCAGCCTTCCGGGGCTCCCCATTCACGAAGTCCGACTAGAAGTCAGAAGGTAGAACAGGCAAGCTGGTGTTGTCTATATGATATTAGTACAGGAAGGAGCAGGGAGGAGAAAAGATGAAAGCAGCTCTAAAGTGTCAAACAGAAGCTTTCCAGATAGCTCCTGTACTCCATGTGCACAGCAATCTCCTCATTTTTTTACCCTTTAGCCTTCAGTGCACTATCAATGGGACACATTCACGTGGCAATAGAAAGGGAACACTCTTTCTCAACACTTGGTCAACAATGTATGTCACTGAGCTTAAATAAATATGTAGTGTTAGATAATTCATATCTGTGCTTCTTTATTGTTGGACGCTGCTTAATTATCTAAGTTTCTGTTGAGAAATTTTAGTCCTCTTTGAGTCTGAAAATATTTGGGAATGTTGGTTTTACTGTAGTCTTGGACTATCATGTTTTTAAATGTGTGGTACGCTGAATTTAAATCGCAAGGAAATATCAAAACACACACAGTGTCAGAACTAAAATGTTTATGACTCATCACTTCAATGTTTATATCTATATTTCTAGAATGCAAATTTACACACTTGAAAGTAAGTAAAGGATTAACATGAAACTCTGATGTCAACCTGTGAGAAAATGATAAAAACTCAGAAGTCTGTGTGATATGCTTGTAATTTTAATGCAGCATTCGACCATTCCTAGAATTTATTTGAACCTTTCATAACTGTCTTTCCTCCATAACAGCAAGCTCTTTATCATCTTTTCCCTTTGGTAAGGAAAGGGAGGAAAGAGGCAATGTGATTAGTGTCATAGTGTCAGTCAAGGCTCTGCTAGTAAAGTTTATTTCATTTGAATTGATGAAAACACTGTTATCAATATCAATAATGAGAGTTCTCAGTACTGAGAGAACATAGGTCCTAGGAGGTAGAAAATGCTTCAGTTTCAATGTAGACCAGTGTGAAGATTCTTCAAAAAACTTGGATTGGAGCCAGAGATTTAGCTCAGTGATTCTGGCACCTGTTTAGCAAGCACAAGTTCCCCAGTTTGATCCCCAGTAACTACATATAACAATACCAGGCGTGCTGACCCACATGAACTAGCAATCAATACCACATACCACAGTTCCTGGCATAGTGGCTCACACCTGTAATCCCAGCACTTGGGGAGGCAGAGGCAGGAGGATTGCTGAGTTCAAGACTTGAATGGGCTACACAGTGAGCTCAGGGCCAGCCTGAACTACAAAGCAAGACCCTGTCTCAAACAAAACAAAACAAAACAACAACAAAAACCCACTTAGATTAGAGATCCCATTTGACCCTGCTATTCCCTGCTAGGTATGTACACATATGGGTGTGATAGCTAAATCTTGGAAACAAGATTAACTAATCACAAATCATGTTTGTGATAGCTAAATCTTGGAAACAACCCAAATACGCATCGACTGGAGACTGGATAAAGATGTGGTTTTTGGACAAAATGGAGTATTACTCTGTCATAAAGAATGGTAAGTTTGAGTCATTTATGCTCAAATGGATGTACCTTCACTAAATACTCATAGGTGAAATAAATAGGCCACAGATGTGTAAATATCTTTTCTCTGGTATGAGAAACTGAAGATGTAAATGAGCTCAGAATATATGGTAGATATTGTGAAGTAGAAAAATTCAAATTCCCGTTCAAAGGGAAATGGCGTATAGGGGTAAGTAACAAGGGAAAGGAAAAATATTATGATAATAAAAAGGGAAAGAAAGCTTATATAAATAGAGGTGGGGGTTGTAGGGTGGGTGGGGGAATGGGAAAAGATGAGAATTAAATTGTGTCATATACTGGTAAAAAATGTGTCAATCCAGGCAATATTTCTTTAAGTTATATGCACGGTTTACTTCTTCATGTCTTTCAGATTCTCCTTAGAGATGGTGGTGTAGGAGAGTGCTGTGTTTTTATCACACTTTTATAAAATAGTACTCCACCCACCACAACCAAGATGTCTTGCAGTTACTGCATCCGTGCCAATGATAGTTCATATTAATGCAACATCTAAAATGTGCCAGCCTCCAGGAATAAAAAGGTGGGTATCACACGGTTGAGAAGGAGACCAATGTGTCAATGGACTCCCCCAAATGTTTGCTGATCATGAAGTTCAGAAGAGAAGTACTCACAGAGGAGAGAGCAGTTGTTTAGAACTGAATATTGAAGAAAGAATGAATAAGGTAGGGTCCCATAACACAGAAGGAAAAAAAAAGACCCCCTAAAGAGAAGCAATACTCAATGCCAAGACCATGCAGTAATGAACAGAGTGAAAACAGAACAAAAATCATAAAGCTAGCAGTTTCAGTAGGCAATGGATTGCTGGACTTATGTGTTGGTATATTGGAAACAAAACTGTTCCATTTTTAGTAATTCTCAGTGTTTGGCATAGTGGGTGGAACAAAGTAAGGCATTAATAAATGTAGAAATAAATGCTTTTTCAAAAGGTTTTTTTATTTTCTTTCAAGATATAAGCACATCATATTTTTTCAGGTGACTTGTACAACTTAGAAACTAATAGGATGAGTGAGACAATATAAGACATTATATTTAGTTGATAGCAAGAGAATATTGTAGAAATGTAATTTTAAGTAGAATATTTAAAAGAAGAGGAGATGTGTGAACATGTGGGATTGTGAAGCATCAAATACTCTTCAAATCCCTACGCAACTTTCACTCAGCCATCCCCTTTAGTGAGTTCTATGGAGCCAGTCAGAGCTTAATTGAGACTACCCTGCCTTCTGCTCTCAGTTCTGCCCGACCCAGCAAAGGGATACATTACAAGAGTTCTCTGAGAGCTGTGCTGGGTTTGTACTGTTCTTGCCAGAGAGTTTGCTATGTATGTTAATAATATACCAGATATCCTTTTATATATGTGCAAGTTTCCTCCAAATAAACAGTAGTAAGTGCACACACTGTGCTATATTATGTGGTTTTGCTTCTTCTTGAGAAGATATCTTTTGGGGGATCAATTCTGCAGCTATATAGAAAGGACTAACACTTCTCCACTTGACATAAAACTACCTGTCATGGCTCAGAGTGTTACTGATGAAACCCAACTCCCCTGCAAAGGCAAAGGGAAAAAGACAACGCTCTCAGCAGTGCCCTTTCTAAGAAAAGTCACAGGCTCGGTGTTTTAGAGACTGAGCAATGAGAAGGCTGGAGGAGCAAAATGAAAAGAGAAGAGTTGTTGGAAGAATGTTCAATAATGCATTTATACAGATCCACAGATTGGAAGCTCGCAAAGCACTATGGTTTGAATTAAAGAAATGCCAAGCAAAAGAATTTAATAATTAACAAAGTCAGGGCAACACAGGAATCATAAGATTAGTGATTTCAATTTTGAAGTAAAACAATTACAAATAAACTGTATACATAATGTAAGGAGAGGAGGCAGTTGCATGATTTCATTGCTCCCATAATGCTACCCTACTGAGCACCTAAATTCTTCCCAATTGTCCTCTCACTTTTCTTCAAAAATTGTAAAGGTTTTTGATGTCACTGTTGCTAAATCATAAGGTTTTAGCAGTTATTTTATTTTCATTTGAATACATACAGCCAAATTCTTTATGATATGACAATACATAAAACGAATACAGAAACATTTTTTTTACCAAGAAAAATGTACGGTGATATGATGTTGTCGGAAGAAGAGTTCAGAAAACGAGCACTGGACATTTAGGCAATACCATGATTTTAGTGAAATTTTTTTGATGATTCTATAAAAATACATATCTTTTGTCCTTGCATTTATTGATACTAACAGATGAAAATGACTATTACACTTTGCATACATGTATTAAAATATCATTGTATAACCCATAAATATATACAATTAATATGTCAAATAAAACAAAGATATAAAACCAAGATAAGAAAAAGGCTATTTCATTTGTTAGAAATATCTAAAGTTTTTATATATTAAAAATACTACTTTAGTCTTTTTCGTAGGTTCAAGACAATGTTTAGTAGGTTTATTGTTCTGAACTTAATTTGCATTTATATTTTAGCCCACAGCACTTTGCATTTACCCCTTTTTCACTAATATAAATAAAAAGCCAAGAGAACTATATCATTTCATAGTCACCATTCTGCAAAATTGTATAATTGGACCACATGTTTTCAATTTCTCAATGAAATCCTCACCATTTTAAAATTTGTTTCCTTGGTTTTTCTTCAAATCTGTGTCAATCAATATTCAGTCAGAAAAGCAAAATGCTTTGGGATAGTTTGTTAGAGAAAAGCTTATAATTGTAACTAATTGCAAAATATGGTTTGCAAAAAAAAAAAAAAAACCTGGAAAAGGCTAAAAGCAGAGGGAAAAGGAATCCTTGGATCAGCAATGGAGCCAGTTGTCCCCCCCCCCCGGTGATGTGAGACTGAAGGAATAGGTAGTGAATGAATGGTACAAGCACTTGCACTGGTGACTTCTAGTTGGGACTGAAACCAGAATGAGGTGCCTTCACTGTCGAACGGCAGGCAGCAAAAAGAAGAGGACAAATCCATCTCACTTCCTCTCTCCTCTTTCTTTTCATTTCCCTACCAATGCCCCTTGCTACCTCCTCCTAAGCAGAAAGCAGCAGACACAGTGGCCCAGGGAATGTACTGCACACCAGTAATTAACCTCAAATATAGGAAAGCTGAGGGAGAAAAGAGCTGGATCCAGGCATTCAAGCAAGGGGCCCGACGAAGGAAACCACAGTAGTGTTTCCTACATTTGTCAACACTCCTGCTCTGAAAAATAAACAGGACTGGTTTTTCAGTGACTTACTTCTGAGCACCTGGAATATAGGACGGAGTGACTACATTGTTTCATAAAAGTGGTTACAGCTTCTGCCTTTTGTTTCAATCTCAAGGTATTTGCTCCTCCTGAATGCTTCCCTGGAACCCAACTTCGTTGAGGAATATTCCTACAGAGGGAATTTAAGGCCAGGAAGGCTGTAAACAATAGCTTTTTAAAAATATCTGAAAACGAAGAGTCTCATGCTCCACTGACAGAGTTAGCTGGCCAAAATTCTCCTGAAAATTAAATATATGGCAGTAATGCAATATAGAAAATAGCAGCAGCCCAGCAGAGATGAAAGGGCCAGTGTAGGTGCTGAGTCACGGTCTTGGGTGAAGTTCTGCTGAGGGCTGGACATGTGAAGACTCAGCCCAATGAAATCCGCTCCTGCCTGGAGCCGCTCCTGCTGGTGCTAAGTGGAACCCTACTGAGTGCTGCACACGTTGAAGATCCATAAGAAAAATCCATATTGCTATTGTTTAAGCCACTCAGTGTTCGTTTGAGGTGGGCGGTTCCACAGCAACAGACAACACATATGGCATCTGTGACCAACCGATCCAAAGACTCACACATCCTTCACATTTTCTCATTTCTGCATCACCTAACATTTGAAGGCCACAATCAGAGCCAATCGCAATGAAATTTTATGGCCATTTTAGCCATTTATTGGCCAGTGTTACTGGCAGTAAAAACAATTTTTCAACCCATTAATTCTGATTACCCTGGAGCATGCGTGATTGTTCACAGAAGTTATGGTTTACATGGTCATTTAGAGGCACATCCAAATGAAGGCATTGACAGAACTTGGCTTCCTCATACAAAATATAAACTTTAGCACTTTAATTACACATGGGAAATTCAATTCAATTCAATTTATTATTATTTACAATTAATCTAAAGAAAGCTCAAGCCATTAAAGAAATACTTAACTTTCATAGTTTTATATTTTTCATGGAGATTAGTTTGATAACTGCCAATAGTATTTATTTTTGTGTCTAGTGCAAGTATACATTTGGGAAAAAAGGAGAGATGGATGAGGGAGATCGCAAGTAAGGAATAGAGCAGAAAAACAAGAAGGAAGGAAAAAACAAAAAATTGAAGGTGAAGGAGAAAAAAAAACTATAGCAGTAAGACAGAATATTGCTTGCTAAGACAGAGCTTGCACAAGCATGCTGATTGAATGGCTTTTTCACACAAAAGAGGTTTTGTTAGCAGACAAGAAGAAAACATGACATTGCCCAGTATGCTTCTGAAGACAGAGAACTCAGAATAGTTTGCTGGGAAGCACAGCAGATGGACCACAAGGACCAGTCTCTGTCACTATCAAGTCATATGACAATTACTCAGGTCACTTACTTTCTTTCAAAGTTTCTTCATGCAACAAATATACTAGTTATAACAGATGATCTCTGAGTTCTGCAAGTCCCAGCAATAAAATTCTAAGATTATGTTATCTATAGAATTGTTCCTCTTGCATGAGTAACTGTAGACTTTGAAGCTACAATTAATCCTAGAATAAAAGAAATACTAGACAGATAAAACTGACATATATGGACTAGTCCTAGGCTTATAACCTCCTGTATATTACATTATGAATTCTAGGCTAACACCAATACCAACTCTAAGCTACTACATTTCCTTTATATTGATTTGTACACATGTGAGAAGTGAAGAAAATTTCTTTCCCCATTTTTATCTTGAATATGAGAGAGACAGAGATAGAGACAGAGATTTCAGTTAACCACATCCTGCTTCTATCCTGCACATTTCTGTCTTTTGCAGCTCTGTGTTTCTGTTAGTTATGCTGATAGCATCTCAGTAACATGGAAATATTGCTTGCTAAGCTATTACATGATTTTTATTATTTTCTTCCTTCCTTCCCTTCTCCTTCCTTCCTTCCTTCCTCTCTCTTTCTTTCTTTCTTTCTTTCTTTCTTTCTTTCTTTCTTTCTTTCTTTCTTTCTTTCTTTCTCTCTCTCTCTCTCTCTCTCTCTCTCTCTCTTTCTTTCTTTCTTTCTTTCTTTCTTTCTTTCTTTCTTTCTTTCTTTCTTTCTTTCTTTCTTTCTTTCTTTCTTTCTTTCTTTCTTTCTTTCTCTCTTCCTTTCTTTCTTCCAGAACCAGGGATCAAACTCAGGACCTTACACTTGCCAGGGAGATAGCAGCACCACTGAACTACATCCCCAGCCTTTTTTTTTTTAATTATTGTTTTAGCCCAAACCCAGTCAGTTCCAGAAATAATCACCACGAAGGGCTTTTACCTGCACTGTGGTGAGCAAGAACAGACTGCAGGGAAAAGAAGTGTTAGGAGAACCTGTTGGTGAGAGTTTGTCTCACTAATCTAACTATCTAACTGCACACAGCTTTGTGGCCCAGCTTCTCTTGGGCTTTCTTAGATAGCCCAATTATTTACGATTGTCTTTCAGATGATTACAGTTATTTGTGACTGCTCTGTAGGCAGGATAAAAATATTTGTGTTAGTTTTTCTTTTAATAATTTTTAATAGTCTTTTGCAGTGGCAAAGGCATAAAAGCATACCCACAGGTCAACAGAAAAGAATAAAAAAGTAAGAAAGAACCTCAAGCATGTGTAGTGAATTAAGTTTTGATCAGGTTGTCAAGAATAAACAAAAAGAAAACTATAGTCTCTAAAACTGGTGTTGTGAAAGCTGTGCACTCATTATATAAATGAAGAAATTTGATCCTGTCTTACACTACTTAGAAAAATTAATTCAAAATGGATTAAAGACTTAAACATGGGCCTGGAAACTATAAATCTCCTAAATGTTGCTCCTGACAACAATTGTTTTGGATACAAACCCAAAGGCACAGGTAACGAAAGCAAAAGTAAATTGGGACAACATAAAACTATGTATAGCTATGAAAACAGTAAGCAAAATGAAAAGGAAAACCATGTAATGGGAGATTATAATTGCGGACTATATAGTTGACATGGATGAATATCCAGTATATATAAGAAACTCTTCTAAACCAAAAGTATAAAAAAATTAAAATCTCATTAATAATTAGGCCTAGGGGTGTAGCTTAGTGGCAGAGCAGTTGCCTACCATTCACAAGGCCTGGATTTGATTCTCAGAATTACAAAATAAAATAAGATAACATATAAATTATGCAAAGGGCCTGATTGACTAGGGTTTTACTCAAGGAATATGTATAAATATATATACATATACATATACATATATATGTATATGTGTGCATATATATATATATATATATATATATATATATATATATATATATATATATATGCCCTATGGTCCATCCTTCTCATTTAGAGGTATACATTCAAAGGAAATGAAGTTAGCACCTTATAGAGATATCTGTGCTTTCATATTTATTGCAACATTGATCACCATAGTCAAGCTATAGGACCTAATTATATGCTAGTGGATAAATGAGTAAAGAATTATTGTACACTGTATACACATTTATATGTAGTCAAATCTTATGAAAGTATTAACAAAGAAGAAAATACTACCTTTTGTGGTAACACAGATGAACATGGGTTACATTATGCAAAGCGAAATAAGCCAAACACAGAAAGATAAATACTGTATGACCTCCCTGATATGTAAAATTCTGACCAAATTAAACTCATTGAAGATGAGAGTAAAGCATGGATAGTCGAGATTGGTAGAGGGGGAGAATGGGAAGAGGTTGCTCAGATGGTAAAAAAAAAAATCCCATTATAAGAATTAATGTACAATATGGCAAATACTATGTAGTTAATAATTATATGTCACATATTGCAAATATACACACATTAATTAGCTTCATTGTAGAAATCATTTCATAGGCTACATACATGTTAAAACATCATGCTGTGTCCATAAGTGTATACAACTATTATTTTTCAATTACACCTCAAAAAAGCTGGAGAAATTATTTTTAAATTGACTTTGTTGGTACATTTTATACATACTTTACAAACACATTCAACATTAAGAATCTGTACCAGTATATGACACATCTTGATTCACATTTTCCCCTTTTCCCCTGCTCTCTGTACAGCCCTTTGCCCCCTATTATACTTAAGCTTTTTTCCTATTTTTTTTTGTCTTTACTATTGAATTTTTTTTTTCTTTCCACTGCTCCTCCTTTAAGGGGAGATACAATGATCATGAGAAATGATTTTGTATTTTCATTTACCACATAGAAGACAGGGAAAGAACACATGAGTTTGAATCCCAATTGACTCATTTTCTAGTTCTCCATTCAGCAAGTATGTGTTCAGCAGTGACATTATCTGTAAATGGGATAGTAGTGGTGCTGAACTCATGTGGATGCCTTTAGTAGTAGATGAGATGATGCAAAGAACATTCTATCACAGGACATAGAAAATTATAAGCACTTTCTTCATACTCATATTTTTTGTCTACGGCTAGGATATGATGTGTTATTCATTGTTTTTGTAGTATTCTCACACATTCACCTATGAAGAAAAATTAGTGAAATTATCACATACAGCTTGGATTTCTCTAAAAAGAATTACTTATTAAAGCCAAGAACTCAAAGGCATCAAAAGGAACACCACGAAAAGATCTTCCAATTCATGCTCATTTCTTTCAATATTAAGGAGTGAAAGAAAAGAAAATGGAGTCTAATCATCTCCTGACACTGCCCTTCCTGGGTTGAGCTAATATAAAATTTATTTATGTAAGTGCACATAGAGTCTGATTACTCAGCATGTTGTATATTCATTGAATAAATATTGGTAACAAAGAGATAATGAAGTAGCTATGGTAACTGACATATCATTTGCTCTAACACTCAATCTGTCTGATTTGCAGAAAATTTGTAGTATTTCAGCAATCATACAAACTTTATTTCATTAGATTGGTTCTATTTTTAGATTTTTTTTGAGACAGGGTCTTGCTTTGTAGTTCAGGCTGGCTCTGAGCTCACTATGGAGCCTAGGCAAGCTTCGAACTCAGCAGTCCTCCTGTCTCTGCCTCCCAAGTGCTGGGATTACAGGCGTGAACCACCATGCCCGGCACTGTGGTATGTGGTTTTGATTGCTGGTGGGCATGAGTCTCCACGCCCAGCATTGTATGTGGTTATCGGGGATCGAACTCAGGACCTTGCGCTTGTGAGGCAGGCACCGGAATCACTGAGCTAACCCTCCGGCCCTATGCAGGAGATTTTTAATAAAATGAGATCCCATTTGTTGATTTCTTCTGCTAATTCGAATTCTATAGAGGTTTTATTCATAAAGTCTTTCCCTAATCAGATGTCTCCAAGAGTTCTACATAACCTGTTCTGCAGTAGGTTTAGTATTTCTGTTTTAACATTTAGGTCTCTAATACAATTTGATTTTAGTTTAGTATACGGTGAGAGAGATCAGTCTAGCTTTAGCCTTTGGCAGGTTAAAGCCCAGCTTTTCCAGCACCATTTGTTAAAGAGGCTGTCTTTCCTCCAATGAGGATGTTTGGCTTCTTTGCCAAAGATGAGATGGCTTAGTGCATCTGGAGTTGTTTCTGGATCTTCTAATCTGTTCCACTGGTCCTCGGGTCTGTTACTTTGCCAGTACCGTGCAGTTTTTATCACAGTGGCTTTTTAGTATAGTTTCAAGTTGGGGATCGTGATACCCCTTGCCATGTCCTTGTTGCTTAGAATTGCTTTTGCATTCTAGAACTTTTATTGTTCCAGATGAATTTTTGGATGACTTTCTCTAGATCTGTGAAATATTGTGCTGGGATTTCAATCAGGACTGCATAAATCTATATAGGAGTTGTGGGAATATAGCCATTTTTACAGTGTTGGTTTTTCCTACCCATGAACAAGGGATGTTTTTCTATTTTGTGATATCCTCTTCAATCTCCTTTTTCAGACCATTGTAATTTTCAGAGTACAGGTCTTCCACCTCCTTTGTTAGATTTATTCCTAGATATTTCATTTTTTTTGGATGCTATTGTGAAAAGAATTGACTCCCCAAGTTCTTACTCAGTAAATCTATTATTTGTATATAAAAATGCTATTTTTTGAGACAGCATCTTGCTTTATAGTTCAGGCTGGCCCTGAGCTCACAGTGTGGCCCAGGCAAGCCTCAGACTCAGTAATCCTCCTGCCTCTGCCTCCCAAGTGCTAGGGTTACAGGTGTGAGCCACCACACCCTGCATTGTGGTATGTGGTACTGATTGCTGGTGGGTGTGAGTCACCACACCCAGTATTGTTTTACGTGGTTACGGGGATCAAACCAGGGACTTTACACTCGGTAGGCAGGTGTAAAAACTACCAAGCTAAATTTCCAGCCCAGAATGTTATTGAGTTTTGAGCACTGACCTTCTCTCTTCAGCTAAGCTACTAAATTTGCCTATTAAATCTAGCAGTGGTTTGGTGGAGTTTTTAGGATCTTATATATAGAGTATCATGTCATCAGCAAATCTTTACCATTTATTTAACTGCATTTGTCACGTTTCCACAAATTATAAACTCCTTGAGTACAGGATTTAAATCACACTTCCTGGTACCTTTCCCTCTGCGCAATGCAGCCCCAGTCATATTAAATACATACTTGGTGGTTGTTTAAGATTTTAGATATCCTCCCTCCTCTTGTTTTCAAAGATCTGACCTGAATGATTTCCCTCTGGGAAAGTTCATCAAAGCCCTTACAGAAATTTGTATTTATTATTATTATTATTATTATTATTATTATTATTATTAATTGGTGCATTTGCACCAATACAGAGCAGACTTCAGTAAACTTGCCATGGAGACGAAACCTGTAGTTCATATGTCTAATGAAATACAAAAATCAAAAATAGGCCCTAAAAAAGTTTGACCTTAAATATTCGAGTAATTTCCAAAGCATGATATCTGCTATGGATAAAAATGTAATGCCCCTATTAATAATGAGTGTTTTGTTCTTACATTAGTATTTCAAATGTCTTGTGATAATTATGAGAAAAGAGTAGCATCTTTACAGTGATTCTGAAAATACCGAGTGAACTTTAAGGCTAAAGACTCTGACTACAGATTCTTGACTGTCCTCACTCAAAGATGAGGATCAGAGACCAAGCAAAAATGATCCCAACCTTCTTTTCCTAGAACGATGCTAGCTTGCTAGATACCGATAAATTGATACTTTATTGTACTGTTTCTGTTTAAATAAAGATTTGATTTTCTATAGGAAAAAAACCCACTTGTCATTTTTACATCTTAAAAGAGTTCAACCTAAAAATCTATTACCTAAAATCAAGAGACACTTGGTACCAACCCTAAATTGCAACTACTCTTATATTGGTTCACCGATTATGTAAACATAGCCCCTGCACACAGTTACATTTCGGTAGGTAAGACATATGCTAATTGGTTTTATGTATGTGTTCATGATACAGTTCCAAAGGCCAACAAAAATATTGGAAAATTTTGACAGATTTAGCTGGTAGGGAAATGCAAATTAAAAGTGCCTTGAGATTCCATCTCATCCCATTGAGTATGGCTATCGTCAATGTAATCAAAGTAAATGCTGGTAAAAATGTGGGAGGAAAGAAGCCCTTTATACACTGTTGGTTAGAATTTAACCTAGTACAGTCACATACAAAAACATTATGGAAGTCCTAAAACAATTAGTCTTGCACTTAGGGATATAAAGCAGGATTAGTTTGAGTTCTGCTGGGTCAACTTTATGAGACGCTATCTCAAAATTTAAAAGACAGGGGTCGGAGATTTAGCTCAGTGGTTCTGGTGCCTGCCTTGCAAGCGCAAGGTCCTCAGTTTGGTTCCGGTAACCACATACAGTGCTGGGCGTGGTGACTCACACCCACCAGCAATCAATACCATGTACCACAGTGCCGGGCGTGGTGACTCATGCCTGTAATCCCAGCACTCTGGAGGCAGAGACAGGAGGATTGCGAGTTCGAGGCTTGCCTGGGCTCCATAGTGAGCTCAGGGCCAACCTGAACTACAAAGCGAGACTCTGTCTCAAACAAACAAACAAAAAAAAAATTAAAAGACAGAACTAAAAAGTGTTGAGCAGGTAGAGTACTGCTTGTTTTACTTTGCAATAGCAAAATGAAGTGAAATGGAAAGAAATGAAATAAAATAGAGCTATCATTGGATCCAGCTATACCACTCTTTGATATTTACACAGAGGAATTTAAAACAGTATATTAGTGATATCTACATTCTCATGTTTAATGTGGCACAAATCACAAGAGCTAAACTTTGGAAACAGCCATGGTTGCATGGTGAATGGATAAACAAAATGTGGTATTTGTACATAATGGAGTGTTATTCATCCTGAAAGAACAAAATCATGTAATTTGCAGGAAAATAGATGGAACGGGATAGTATCATTTTAAGTGAATAAACCAGGCAAAGAATGGCATTTATCACAGTTTTTCTCCCATATGTAAAAATTGAGAGAGCACTCCATGAATGCAGTGAAATTATTAGAGAAAGGGGAAAAGAGTCAGAGAGAAAGGAAACAAAAAGCAAAAGGAGCTAGTAGGGGAAAGAAATAATCCAAGTATTATATGCACATGCGAATATGCCAGATTGAAGTCTGTTACTCTGAATAACCAATGTGAAGTAATAAAAATGTAAAGAAAAGATAATACCACTTATGAGAGCATCAACAAGAATAACATATTCAGAATAAATTCAACCAAAGAAGTATATGATTTGCATACTAAAGACTATATAATATTGCCAAATGAGACTACAGAAGACCTAAATAAATAGAAGAAAATTATAAATTTTTCACCATAATTTAAATTACTTATACCCTTATTCAAGATCTGTGACATCTGTGTCTACTTTGATTTTTTTTATATCACTTGATTATGGATTCTATTTCCCTGCTTATTTTTTATTACATACCAAATTTTGTATTTAAAATAAAGAAAACTAAATTTATTACTTTGTTTAGTTTCATTGTTTTCCTGGAAAAAATTTATTTTCTCTAAAAGGCAGCCAAGGGAATGGGGCTTATAATGCAGAGTCCATCAAAAATTGACATAAATTGTGCTGAAAGTAGGTTTAATTCTTGTCTTCATTTCTATTGTTAAATGGAAATAAGATTTCACTTTGCTCTTTGGTTCAATCCCCAACTTAAGGGATTAAACAATTTGATTTTATTAGAATTTTTGCATTGACTTGTAATTTTAGCTTTTTTCTCTTTCATTGCCCTTTAAGTTCAGTGCCACCAATACCCTAAAATCCACCCTCAAGAATCCATAGAAACTGTACTTTTCAGCCCCACATCCAATTGAAACTCTCCATCTTTCTCTGCTGCAAAAAAATGGGCTTTTTTTTTTTTTTTTTTTTTTTGCAAAATGGGCTAGACATGAAACTGAAATTCTTAGATGGAGCAAAGTGATTTACATCTGCCTTTCAGACTCTTCCCAAATCTAATCTATCCTGCCAGCCAACTATGTCATAAAACCCAAATATCTTTTCCTTGTCTTGCAAGTTTATGTATCTCTGTTATTTCTGCCCTTCTGAAAACTCTCGATTTAGAGGTACTTGCTTCCCAGAATGGAAGTGTCACTGACTCTGTTTACCATTTAAGAGATCATGCCTTGTTGGACTTCATTTTAGAGGGACTTCTCAGAATCTATTATCATTCAATTGCCTTTCCATATTATAAAAGCCTGAGATTATATTGTATGTTGCTTTAAATTGCCATTGCTGGGCTTTTTACATCTTTCTATATCTTGAGCTGGAATGGAATGTCAAAATAGTTGTTTGATCTTCTAGAAGATGTAGTATATTGAGTTAAAATAGTCGAATGTGTCACAGAATCTGAAAATAAAATGCTTTTGAGTCCCGAAGTGAAAATATAACTAGTAAACAGAAAATCTAAAGAGGAAGCATTATAAAGACTAAAGAATCTCTTTTCCTTTCTTATATTTCACAAAAATTGTAAAGGTCTATGTGAAAGAAAAGAGGCAGAGGGAAGCAAGATGTTTAGACTCTGATGGTGTCTATGAGAGCAGTTTAATTCAACTTCAGTACAGCTGGCTCAAGAGAGTACCAGGCAGGGTGACAAGCTGCTTAGAATACACAAGAAACAAATTATCAAGGTGACTAATGTATAGTTTTTGTATGAATTTTCACAGTGATTTGATAAGGCTGTAACAGCACAGTATGTATAAAGAAGGAACAGTAAGCATTGTCTAGGTACTCAGTACCTGAGAAAAGATAAGCGTCTCTGACAGACCTCATGAGACCCAAAAGAAAATTCATAAATTGCACATATATTGGAGAAACTAGAACAAGGAGATCCTCAAGTGTACAAAGTCATGTGTTGGAGAGTGGTAGTGTTCAGCACTAATTATGTGTTCCTTTACATTTCTCAGACATCCTCACAGTGAATCTGGCTGTGTGACTATTTGGAACAAGAGGATCTGTCCAGAAGTAATGTCGACCATTTACACATCAGAAAGCTAAGTGTAAGATGCTCGTCTCCACACATTTGCCCTCTGAGGTGTCACAGACTTCACTCTACAGACAGTAGGATGGGAGGAAAAGAAGCTGGACCCTTGCATCACATGTTGAAAGGCAGATTCCCAGGGGATTCCAGAACAGGAAGAATAACTGCAGACTTTAGGTGAGTAAAACATAAAATATTTATTTTTGTGAACCACTGAGATTTCATATTTTGTTATTTCAGCCCAGTTTAAAGTAATTTTAAGCAAAACATGTTTCACAAAACAGTTTTGGTTGGAAAACTGTTGAATGCCAATTTATGAAAAATTAAGGAAAGAAATCAAAAGTTTTTGGAAACTTTTTGGGTAATTTGAAAGAGAAATTTTGCACCTGTTCAATTTTGTCTAAAAACCCCAGGCTTGTTACATAGTGAGCTCAGGGCCAGCCTGAGCTACAAAGCTAGACCCTGTCTCAACAAAACAAAACAAAACAAAAACAAGCTTGCAATTTATCTATCTTAACTCTTTTTAAAAATTATCTTCTAGTAATTTATGCTTTTTGTGCTTTACAAAATTATTGGTCTGTGACGGATTGAAAATAATAAAAACTAATTGTTCACTGCTGTGATTTTGATAAACACTAGCTATTCTACCCTGACTAATACACCAAAACAAAATCAGAAAGTTCTTGGAAACAGACTGAGATGGACTATAAACTAAATATGTATCTCTGAAGAAAGAATATCATATAGACCCTTCAAAAGATAGATGCTTTCAATGGAGAGAAGGAAACATATGAGTTAGTTCCTTTAAATCCTGAAATATTGTGCATGTACAATTGCTTCAGATGATTTTTATCTATCTAAAATAGAAAATAAGTGAAACAAAGAGTAAATAAAATTATACATATATGTACATATATTTCACTACTAAAGTCTACAGTTTGATCAGCTCCCATTTAATGCAAATGCATTGTCTTTGATGTGTCTACATCTCATCTCATCAATTGGCTCTAAGCCCAGAGGGTCAGATATGAATTTCCTGAGAATGTACTTCTTAGTAAGTTATTCAAGCTTTCCTCTCTCCACCTTTTCCCAAAAGGTATTTCACATCATCTGAATACCAGAAAGATTATGACAATCTCCTCCCTCTTCGTTATCATTGCTGATGACTTTTTATGATTAGGCAATTGTAATACTGTGAAATTTCAAGGGATCTAAGATTCTCATTCTCACATTTCCTTACGATGAGGTAGTTATAAGACTGTAGCTTCTACTGAGGGCTTCGTGGGGCACTCTCACCTGTCCTTATGAAAATGCAATTGTAACATCATGAAATATTCTAAAAATTTAAGCTGTTGATTTTCTTCTACCCGCACCAATGATTTGAAGACTCATCAAGGAGGGGGTTAACGTTATGGTAGATTTCTGGTGGTTAAATTTTCTTACAGCCACCCCTAGTTCCTCCTGAGGCTGGGAGCTATGTTTTTCAGAATTACCTAAACTCTGTATTCCCAAGTTAGGGTTCACTTATGAGAGGAACTCTCATGAAAGTTAGACAGTAGAAATGAAACAGAAGTCTTTACCACCTGATAACCATGCCAGTCACGTCAGGCAGGTACCTAGTTCTGAGCACTCTGCAGCTTCCCAATTTGTGAGAGCAGAAGTTGCTCAGATTTTTCCAGAAATAGAGCCTCTTCACACACTCCAAATCCTCAAACTGACGTATTTTGACTGCTTTTCTGCTCCTCCAGGTGTACTCATCCAAATCTTCCTTGACCTAATTATCATACTAATCCTTATTTGCTCTATGTCGCACCTTATTTTTAATGCTTAGTGGCATCGTTTTATTTCAAAGCTAGGCTGATATAGACATTCTTAAAATTTTCAAGCAGTTTTAACAGTGTTTTCACTAAGGTTCTGAAAAATGTATTTCCACCTAAAAGATTTTGATAAATGTAATGCAAAGAAAGCATTTAAATAGTGCCTTACTGATAGTTATGTCGCCAAAAGTAAATTTAGATTCCAGCCATAGTCATTACATCACATGGAAATATAAATGAGGCACCCAGAAGAGTGCCCTTCCATCTTCCTTCCAAATGAAAATTTTTCTCAGAGCACAATTCTCTGACAAGAGATGACATCATGAGAATGTAGATCTATAGAAACAGTTCTATGATAATGTTTTCATTTTATGGGAATTTCAGAGGAAAGTATACTATTCTTTTATTTGGAAATGGGGGCTTCCCTTCATAGAATCTCTATTTATGAGTACTGCTAAAGATATACAGGTATGTATAAAGTTATAACTCCCTGAACACAGATAAAAAGCCTATGGATTTGAACTCAAAACAGCTGTGCCCTCCACTATAGTTTCTTTCACTTTTGAAATATATTTTAGTGTTTTGGGGAATGATAATGGTATTCTAAGTTATGGTTCTAAAGCTAAAGAATCCTATCAAATGTCTTTGTCCTTTATCCTGTGTCAGGGCCTCTTTACTTCGGCCCTTTTGGCATATTGGCCCAAATAATCCTTTGTTGGGGAAGAGGGAAGAAGGAAAGTGGAGAAGATTTGGAAAGATGCTGTACTGTGCATTGCAGGATATTTTCTAGTATCCCTGGCCTCTCCCTACTAGATGTCACTAGCTCTTCTCAGTTGTGAAAAGCACTGTTAAATATTTTCCAGGGAGTGAGCTTTCCCCTGGTTGAGAGCTACTCTCCTGGATAAAATCAAGACATGATATTGAGAAGAACTGAAAAAAAATTTTAATATTGCCTTGTTTTTCAATCATCTACCTTACATTTGGTGTTCCTTCAAGATAGACTGAAATCTCAACATCTCAGGAAAGAGATTGAATGGTATCCAACTGTGCAGGATGTTGCAAAGAAACTATTTTAAGTGCATTGGCTATAAAGAATCCAAGGGGGAGGCCATGTTTAATTGCTTCTGAGTAGCAATTTAAAGTGAATCCACACTATATGCTGTTGCTGATGTTTATTTTTCTTTTAAATTAGGTATTGCCTTCATCACCAGGATATATTAGCTTGCTTATCAATAAAATAGACTGCACTAGGGATAAGCATATAATCAACAAAATATCCCTTTATTTTCAAAACCAGGTATAAACCATATCCACCTGAACTCACGGAAGCACAATTTACAAGAACCCAAATCAAAGAAAATGAATGATATTGAAACACTGTGCTCCCAAAACATAGCATGAAATTCAGCTCCTTTATTTTCTCTTTCTAAAATTACTCTAAATTTATGTTGTATACCAAGTTTGCTCACAATACATAGCACTAACTCACAGAGAAAAGGAACCACTGACCTAGCAAATGGATAACAACACATTCCTAAATGGACTCTCTCACATAAATAGTCTCCCTAACCTGGAAAAAGTAGGCCAGTGACAGCCCAGCTGATCCTCTCATTTCAGCTGTCTCAACCACTATTACTAAGGAAACCACAGCAGAGCTGGTTGTCAGATGCTCTGTTTTCTAGTCTTCAAATTTCATGAGAGCTATATGCATTGTCCTTAAATCTGTGAAATCTGTATTTTAATTTTTGTTGGATTCATATCATTTAAAAGACTATGAAAATACAAAAGGGACACAAAAACCTGGGCGATCTGTAGTTCAGACTAATTTACATGGGGCGTATAATCCCTTCCATCATCTCATTGCTGAGAATGAATGCCCTAAGATCTGACCGTTATTATGTAATGCCATTATCACCATCAATTTGGCTCACGGAACTGGACAATAAGGTTGAATGTCATTGAACTGATCCACAAAGACTGTCTGTTTTACTTTCAAGTAAATCTATGCTCACGCAGGAATTCATCCACAGAAATTTCATTTATCCTCTTCCCCAACCTCAACTGCCTTATGGTTTTTCTTCCTTCATAATTGGTAAAGATAATTTTTTCTTTGGGAATGTCTATGTTAAGAGATCTAGTGAGAAGATGACAGGCATACCTCAGAGATATAGTGGCTTCCATTACAGGCCAATCAAATATCACAGTAAAGCTAATACCATGAATTTTGTTTCCTACTACATGTGAAAATGATGGTCCACTGTTTGTTTGGCTATTGAATATGTAGTTCTATTTTGTCTGGAAAACCAATGTATAGGGTCAGGCATGTAGATTGGTGGCACGGGGCCTGCTAGGCAAGCACAAGGTCCTAAGTTTGATCCCTGGGGCCAGAAAAAAACAATGTGTATATCTCAATTAAAGTATTTTACTGCTGAAAATGCTAATGATTATTAGCATTGAGCTGTTGGGGGAAAATGATGCTGCTAGACTAACTCAGTACAGTAGAGCTACAAGCCTCAAATTTATTAAAAGTCCAATATCTATAACATGTCTTCAAGTGAAGCACAATAAAATGAGGTGTGCATGTGTATAGAATTAGGTAGTTCTTGCAATATGCTTTATCTTGGTCTATGGAAACTATTTAATGTCAGAGATTTAACAGCAACATTTGTGCAGAAGTTTTGTGAAATACATTACCAAATATTATTATTCCTGTTAAAGAATGGGAAAACTGAGGTCATGAATGTTTTGAATATGAACTCGATCACATAGCAAAAGGGTAGGTGTTGGAATTGGGGATGTGATTCTGGCAACTGGTCTAGTGCTCCTTCCTCTATAGCATACAGCAATGAAAATGAATGATAAAGCATCATATCACTGGAAATATAAACTGAAGGACCTACCGATGTGTTCATATAGCTCTTGCACCACAAGAAATGATAAACATACCTTGTTTGACTCCAAAGGAGCAATACCTATACAAAAACATCAGTTTATTTCCCCTTTCAGAGAAAATAAATAATTATATACACAACAGTTTAGTTCCTGAGAATATGAGAAGGCATAAAAGTCATGAATAGGCCAAAAAGATTTTAAAAATTACAGGGTGATAATTGAGTGAGTTAATGCACATAAGCACAGATTAATTTCATTTTTATAGTCTCTGAGAAGAAACAGTCATAGAATATTTTACTCTGGAAAGAAAAGGCTGAGAACAAACATAAATTCCAAGAAAAATTGCAGCCATTCACTTTTCAACATTATAATAATATCAACTTAATAAATCCTTAAAATACATAATATAGCCATCCTCAATCAAATTCAAAAGAAACATCAATATGCATTGCTAAGTCTACAGCCTCATAGCACTCTGGGAAAACATAAAATACTTATTATCTAAGCAGAACCCTTAATTTCAGAACAATGGTATTCTCAATAAACCTCAAAATTAGAACGAGAAGAGCTTTTGATAAATGGATTCCTGACAGAAAGATTATATAATAGTTCAGAGCAAGGTCTTCCATTTCAGGCTTCAGAAAGATGTCCTGAAATCATTGGGACTGGGAAAACTATAGGGAAAATACTGACTGAATAATTAATCTGAATTAAGATTAGACTTTAACCTTATATTTCTAACAAGGTCACCCTCATAATGAAGGTGGGGACTGATGGGGAATCCAGATAGTCCCTGGGACAGAACTGTAATGTGAACCTGGGAACCTTTTTCCAAATGTCTCCCAAAATGATGTATGAGTGCAGACATTTAGAAATTACTCCATTGGGTATGTAGGCAAATGGATTTAAGAGAGCATGAGAGTAACTGCATTAGAAGTAGAAAATCAGAAGATAAATTCTGTACGTCCACAAGTTACATAGAGCCAAACTACAGGTAGCCAGCTGTTAAGAGTGTGACTTGACTATTACACATGAGATAAATGAACAGATATGAACAAGAGCATCTTATAGATGCCAATATACATAGGTTACTCAGGCCAAGGTTTCTATCTAGTGCCTTGGAGGAGTACAATTTCCTTTCAATGAGATTAAACCCAAAGGAAAATCAGGGATATAGGAAGAGTGAACATTAAAATAGATTTCCATTGGCCAATAGGAATCAATAAGATAAATAAATAATGCAAATACAGTTTTGTTATTTTTCCTGCACATGAGAATATATGGAGTTGAATTTTTCAACTGCTACCTTTGTTCTGTCATAAAATATACTGATTTTATACATGTAGAAATATGCAAAATAATAATCTTCACCTAAACATAAATGTTTGATCTTATTTCTAGTTAAGAAGCAGTCTTCAGGGCCAGAGGGTTAGCTCAGTGGTTCCGGCACCTGCCTCCCAAGCGCAAGGTCCTGAGTTCGATCCCCGGTAAGCACATATCATGCTGGGCGTGGAGACTCACGCCCACCAACAATCAACACCGCATACCACAGTGCCGAGCGTGGTGGCTCACACCTGTCATCCCAGCACTCGGGAGACAGAGACAGGAGGATTGCTGAGTTTGAAGCTTGCCTGGGCTACATAGTGAGCTCAGAGCCAGCCTGAACTACAAAGCGACACCCTGTCAAAAAAAAAAAAAAAAAAAAAAAAAAAAAAGAAGCAGTCTTCAGACTGGTAGTAACACAGGGAAGGTTTGAGAAAAGCACTTTAACTATGATTTTGAATGTTAAGTATTGCCTGTTTATTTATGTACATCAGTAGTGCCAATGTATGCATAATTAATTTAAAACTTTTTCATCTTTGACATTATCTTACAGTACTTCTCCCAGGGGTAGACTATAGGTGCTTTGCTTTCCACTCATAGACCTGGATTTTCAGGAAGAATAATGCCCTTCGTAGTAATCAGTCCAAAATGTGCATTGAAGTTAGAACACCAGAGGAACGAGGTTATTACAAAAGTTTTAGTGCATGCGTTTAAATGAGCAACTTTGGGCAGACCTTCATTCCAGTCCGAGTATAGTTTAGGATACCTGTGTTCCAACTGTTAAATTACCTTGCTGACTCCGCTCGAAGTCAGCTGACTTTGTAACACATGTCTGTAGAACTGCGCTTTTTGTCAGCAGAGGAGTTGTTCAGTGCAGTACCCCATACTAGGCTGTCACTCCACTGCAGAACGGACCTCATCTACTTTTACTAATCCCAGTAATTCAAGACTAACAGAGTAAATATGTGCTACAAAATTAATGCATTCATTAACTATTAATCTTACCAGATTGTGCTTCAAATATAGTACCTGGCAGGAAATTGTTCCTCAGTATCTCCAAATCGTCCTGCATTCTGAGTGAGTTTGTTCATTCCAGGGATTAGATATAGTAATACCAAGTTAATTCTGCAAACCTTTTGTTTGACTTGTTTTCTTTCCTCTGGGCTCACAAGCCAGAATAATCAGAAGAAGACAGGTATCTTACATCCCTATGTCCCTGTCAGTTCCAGATAGAAGTTTCTGGAAGCAGTCCCATCTTTGATTACTCACTCAGCTGCCTTATTAAAACGGTCATTTAGTGACCATGCCCATGGTGGAATTTTGAACTTTAATGGTCATCTCAAGGTTGTGCTACAGAGTACACACTCAACAGCTTGTCTTAGAAAAGGACAAGAGTTCCCCTAGGTCCAGATCTGATATTCAGAATTAGTCGTCTAGTAGACTGATGAGGTAAGAACGGATCCATCCATATGGATATACTTTAACCTCTTTGTGGTACTGTATCTGCAGAAATGGCTTCCAGAGTGAATGTCTTATAATAGTGCATTGAGGCTGTGACACCTATGCAGTGCTAACAAATAAAATAAATAAATAAAACCATGAGAAATATGTGGCAATATTCTAAAGATCCCAAACCACATTTATCTAATTTTCTTAATATAGTAAAAATATAGAACCTCCAGAGAACTTGTATCAGGTTGCATAAAATAAAGCTAATACAAACTTGATTTAGCTGGGGTTTTTTTCCTACTAAATTTCCTGAACAGATCAAGTGGTTGGGTATCATACAGAAAAGTGTATCGTAGAAGGTTCGCCATAGTAGTTCAAGCCTCTCACCTCTGGTTTCTTTCTTTCTTTTTTTAATCTTTATTGGTACATTGTCTATACACATCGTGATCACACTCAATATTGGGAATTTGTACCAGTATATGACATAATTTAATTCTCATTTTTCCCATTCCTCTATCTATCCCACAACCTCCCACCCTCTAAATACATAAGCTGTGTTTCCCTTTTTTTATTACCATCACATTTTTTCTTTACCCCTCATTACTCACCCCTCCCATTTGACCCTGCTCTTGTTCTAATAGGGTTGCTTGGTTGTTTATTGAAATGGCCAAAGCAGCTGGCTAGGTGGTGTATGCCTGCATATTTGTGCTTGTGTTTATCAGTATTTAGCTCTATCAACTATATATATATATATAT
>PVIC010025128.1:0-18102 GCA_004025085.1 Thryonomys swinderianus
TTCGAAATAAACAAGTTTCACCCCATTAATTGCTTCTAGATTATCTGTTTACAACCATCCATGCAGTCACTGCAGAAGCAGGAGTAACTGAGCCGGCAGTGCTTCCCCGAGGGGCAGGGGACAATCCCATCACCCTACAGGACATCACTCAGTCCCCTTACCGGGAGAAATCCCTTGGCTTCTTTTCAAACTCCTACCTGTTCAAATGTATGTCCAGGGCCCAGAGATTTAGCTCAGTGGTTCCGGCAAGTGCAAAATCCCAAGTGTGATCCCTGGTACCACATCCAACAATGCTGGGCGTGGTAACTCACACCCACCAGCAATCAGTACCACACACCACAATGCCGGGCGTGGTGGCTCACGCCTGTCATCCCAGCACTGGGGAGGCAGAGGCAGGAGGATTGCTGAGTTCAAGGCTTGCCTGGGCTACATAGTGAGCTCAGGGCCAGCCTGAACTACAAAGCGAGACCCTGTCTCAAAGAAAAAAAAAAAAGTGTGTTGCCACTTAACAGACCTGGGAGAGGTGGCTGGAGACTAACACAAAGAATCCAAGGGACATATTCCGGCCGGCCCCACCCACCAAAGCCCTGAGGCACCAAGTTCAGCAGCCGCGCAGACCTGCCAAGCCTGGCGCCTTGAGAAGACAGCGCAGGGGCAACGTGAGGCCCTTCTAAGGCAGAACTGGCCAGCCCGGGAGCTGGCCAAAGCCTGGCACCACCCACAGCCCATCCGAGAAACCCGAGAAGCACTTCAGCCCAAGCAGTGAACAAGCCACATCCATCCCAGAGAAACAACGACAGCAACAGACAACCTGAGCTCTGAAGAAAACCCTTTGCTATGTAATGTACTATCTCAAGGTGGGCTCAGTAACTGTTACCCAAAATAAACAGTACCGAGCAAAAAGGAAAAAGACAAGATCAGAAGAGAATGCTGATAAGCCTTCCCTGCTTCAGAGTGAAACCTAAGATGGCGGGAAGAGAGAATTCAGAGGAAAGTTCCGGCTGCAGGGAATCCAGACAGCTGCAGGAGAGAAGGCATCTCGGGTGTGGCGCCACTGATGTCCCAACCTCAAATCCACTGAAAGTTGAGAAATATCAAAGAAATATTTTAAAAGAATTAAGATGTGTTATACACAAGTGCTCACTCTGCACAATGACTTGATCACAGACTGCAAATATGTACTAACAATTTCTTAAAATCAGATATATAGTTATGTAAATTTTTTAAAAAGCAAATAAATATCAAAAAAAACTAGAAGCTGGCCATGGTGGGTCATCCTTGTAATCCCAGCACTCAAGAGGCTGAAGCAGGAGGATCACCAGGCGTTCAAGGCCAGCCTGGGTTACAGTGAGTTCAGACCCAGCCTGAGTTACATAGCAAAAACCTGAAACTGTAGATGTTAATGAGTTCCAGAATGTATCACGGTTATTGTGAAATAGAAAATATTCAAAAGAAAATGTGGTGGAGGGGTGAGTAATGAGGCGTAAAGAAAAAATGCGATGGTAATAAAAAAGGGAAACAAAACTTATGTATTTAGGGGGTGGGGGTTGTGAGGAGGGTAGGGGAACGGAAAAAAATGAGAATTAAATTGTGTCATGTACTGGTACAAATTCCCAGTATCAAGTGTGATCATATGATGTGTATATACAATATACCAATAAAGAAAAAAGCAATTTTTTAATCAACAAAAGTCCACTTCTCACTAAATGTATTATTCACCTGAAAAAATATTTTACAACCTAAAAACAGAAGCACTCAACTCGCCCCGCAGGTGACCACAGAGCAAAACTCCCAAGCAGTCACGATTTTCTCCCGCCCCCGCGTGGCCCCGCGGCCGCTGGGGTGGAAGATGCCGCCGGGAGGCTTTGCGCAGCTGCACAGCAGAGGGCGCTATTCACGAGCGGTGCTTCCACAGCTGCGGCGCCGCGCAGGGCGGGGGGGCACCTGGCGCTGCCCTCGGTCGGTAGATTGTAAATGTCCGCAGGTGCCTCTGGGGTGCCTGAGTTACAATCACTTGCCACCCTTGGGTTTAAATCCCCGCGCCCCCCGCATTTAATGAACAACTTTTCATCCTGCTAAAGGAGATAAGAAAAAGGTGGAGGATATTTAACTCAGGTGTACTGCTCCTACCTTGGAAGCACAAGGACCTGAGAAGCACAAGGTCCTGAGTTCAATCCCTGGTACCGCCAAATAAATAAATAGAGAAAGAGAGAAGAAAACCACCAAACACTACCAAGTACAGGACCACAAACCCAAACTGGCCAAGCCTTAGGGATGGGGCACGGCTCAAAGGAGAGCCCAGGCTCAGCGTGTGCAAGGCCTGTACACGCACACACACATGGTGGTCTCAGTCTCAACCTTCTTAAAAATGGAAGAAATCAGGGCCGGAGATTTAGCTCAGTGATTCCGGCGCCTGCCTTGCAAGCACAAGGTCCTGAGTTCGATCCCCGGTAACCACATACAATGCTGGGCATGGAGACTCACGCCCACCAGCCATCAATACCACATACCACAGTGCCGGGCGTGGTGGCTCACGCCTGTCATCCCAGCACTCGGGAGGCAGAGGCAGGAGGCTTAGCTGAGTTCGAGGCTTGCCTGGGCTACATAGTAAGCTGAGAGCCAGCCTGAACTACAAAGCGAGACTCCGTCTCAAAAAAAAAAAGATCAAATGTACCCATAAAATCAATTTTTAAAATAGCAGAAATCACCGTCGGAGAACATTCTCCCTTTATGACAACCATCGGAGTGAAGAAGGCAATCTTCGCCCACTCTCCAAGTGTTTTCAGGCTTCGGTGCCACGCGAGGCCGGCACACGCGCAGCACGGCGGCCCTTCTGGAATAGGAACTCCCGGGCTTCTCTCGTGGACGCGCCCGCTGGGTCAGGCAGCTGCGCCCGCTGGGTCAGGCAGCTGCGTTCGCTTCTCCGCCTTCCTCAGAGCAAGTCGGAGCGGGAGAGACGTGAGCGCGGGCGCGCCTGAGCCGCAGGAGGCTCCGCAGGCGGGGCTCCGTGCCCGGGGCGCTCCCTACCGCAGAACCGCACCGCCTAGAGGGCCCAAGTGTGGTCACTTAGCCACGTCGGGTCCTGCGGGGAGCCAAGCGCGCAGCAAGGGCATGGGGCGAGCACGGCTAACTTGAAACGCACAAAGAGCAGAGGGGCCCTGGGAGGCCCGGGTCGGGGTGTCCTGGCCCCCGAAACCCTCTCTGGCCCGCTGGACCACGCAGTGCTAACTGCCGCACAACCGCTAGCTGCTATTTGTCGCGCGCGGGAGGCGGACGGCCTTGCGGCCTGACCCTCACGTTCCGATGTCCCATCTTTGGCACCGGCTTCCTCGAGGCCTGTTTCTCTCTGGCTCCTGGTTCACCCCTACCTAGCTCGGCTGCCTGCCACAGGCTGGTGGGAAGACTGCGCCGAGGAGGAGGAAGCCAAAGGTGTCAGGCTGGCAGAGGGACCGATGCCGCGTCCTCGAAGGGTGACACCCAGCAAGGCGGAGGAGGACAAAGGGCCCTATGCTCTCTGGTGCGTCTTGGGTCCCTTCTGTACCTGACCACGATGCATGGCGGCCAGTCACGGCTGCAGCAGACGCCCCACCGAAGCTCCGGAAGAACTTTGCGTTGGCTGCCGAAGCTTCCCAGGACCACCCCGGAGGCCTGCACGCCACAGCGCCCCCCACCCCAGACTCGGCCTCTGCGGGGCAGCCTGTCTGAGAGAAGCCCTTCCCCCAAGGACCAGCCAGAGCCTGACCCCGCCCACGCTGGGCCCGGCCTTCTCCTACCACCAGCCACACCTTCTGCAGGCCAGTCTGCACCCTGCTCCCCCTCCGCGGCTCCCAAGTCCTGACAGCGGCTTGTGATTTCTGTCTGGAACAGCGCAGCTGGGCTGTGACGGGCCAGCAGCCGGGACTGGGCACACGGCAGGCAGCAAGCCAACGACAGGGGCAGAGGAGAGAAGCACAGGACCCACCAGCACAGTTCCTGGGTCTGCTGCTGGCCGCGGGCTCTCCTGCCACCCCCAGGGCCCACAGCCATAGCACTCAGAGCTCAGGGCTGGAAACACTGAAAGACCTGCACTTCGCCTTTGTAATTTTTTATTGTTTTATTGTTTAGGTTTTTTTTGAGACAGGGTCTCGCTTTGTAGTTCAGGCTAGCTCTGAGGTCACTATGCAGCCCAGGCAAGCCTCGAACTCAGGAGTCCTCCTGCCTCTGCCTCCTGAGTGCTGGGATTACAGGTGTGAGCCACCACGCCCAGCACCTGTTGGTCACTGCTAACCATGCTGATCAAAAGAACTGTAAGATGTTTGGTAACAGTGTTATTTTACAACTTAGGCCAAAGGCTCTCCCAGTGTGTTGAAACTTAAATGTCTACAACCCTCCAAAGAAGTTGCTAGATTAGCAAGGAGCCACCAAAGATGTACGCATTTAATTCCTTACAGTTTGGACCGTAAATTCAGAACTGTCTGAATTTCAACTTCTTTAAAAACTTAAGTTCAGGGGCCGGAGATTAGCTCAGTGGTTCTGGTGTCTGCCTCCCAAGCACAAAATCCTGAGTTCGATCCCTGGTAACCACATACAATGCTGGGCATGGTGACTCACACCCACCAGCCATCAATACCACATACCACAGTGCCGGGCGTGGTGGCTCACGTCTGTCATCCCAGCACTCGGGAGGCAGAGGCAGGAGGATTGCTGAGTTCCAGGCTTGCCTGGGCTACAGAGTGAGCTCAGGGCCAGCCTGAACTACAAAGCGAGCCCCTGTCTCAAAAAAAAAAAAAACAAGTTCATTGGTACATTTTAGCTACACATTATGATCACATGCATGATTGGGAATTTTTATCTGTACATGATATATATCTTGGTTTTCTTTCTTCCCAATTCCCCTGCCGTCCTTTCCCCCTTCCACCCTTCCCCTATTTATAAAAACTTTGCTTCTTTTTTTCCTTCCCTTCTTTCCTTTCTGTAAAGTATCTTAGCATACTCTAAACTTATGGTGCTACTTCTTACAAATTTTTTTTTTTAATTTGGTGGTAATGGGGATTGAACTCTGGCCCTTGTACTTCCAAGGTAGGCGCGGTACCATTTGAGCTAAATGCCCGGCCCCTTCTTCCAATTTAATACGAATTATTTGCAGGGGTTTTTGTTTGTTTTCTGCTTGTTTCTGGGTCGATATGGATCAAACCCAGGCCCTCACACACACAGTAGGCAAGGGCTCAAACACTGAGTCACATGGTTAGGCCTCCAGGGTTTTTAAAAGCAAATTAAATGAACTGCTCTCTGGCTAACTGTAAACATTTAGAGTATAAAGAGAAATGGGGGGCTGGAGATTTAGCTCAGTGGTTCTGGCATCTCCCTAGCAAGTGCAAGGTCCCTGGTTTGATCCCCAGGTTTGATCCCCAGGAACCACACACAACAACACTGGGTGTGGTGACTCACACCCACCGGCAATCAGTACCACATACCACAATGCCGGGCGTGGTGGCTCAAACCTGTAATCCCAGCACCCAGGAGGCAGAGGCAGGGGGACTAAGCTCAGGGCCAGCCTGAACTATGAAGAAAGAAAGAAAAATAGGGCCTTCACCAATAATTGCGGTTTTTTTCTTTTTGAATTCTTTATTGGCACATTTTACAGACAGCTCACAATCACACTCTACATTGGGGAATTTGTACCAGTGTATGACAGGAGTTAATTCTCATTTTTACACATATCCCTACCCACCCCACAACCACCCACCCCCTATGTACATATGCTTTCTTTAATAATTGCTCTTTAGAGTATGTATAGCATTCGCTCTGATTTCTAGTCAACTGAAAAAATAGTATTTCTGGTCACCTTTGAGGCATCAGAGAAAGGCCTGCCTATCAAGGAACAAACCAACAATATAAAAGAAAAGACAGGAAGGGTTTGTGAGGACAGAGCAAATAAACCTGAATGGCCAGCAGCTCAGCAGGCGAAGCGAGGAGGCGCCACCTACCTGCTCCGCAGGCCTCTTTCTCTGCGTGCTCACCGCCGGCTGAGGCCTCGGGAACCCGCCTTCCACCTGCGCTCGCTTCGGCTGGTTCTGCTTCGGTTTTTGTGCCCATGATGTTACAGGTTGACTATTTAAAGAAAGAGATTAAAAAGAAAGTTTGTTGTTGTTGTTGTTGTTGTTGTTTTGAGACAGGGTCTCACTTTGTAGTTCAGGCTGGCTCTGAGCTCACTATGTAGCCCAGGCAAGCTTCGAACTCAACAATCCTCCTGTCTCTGCCTCCCGAGTGCTGGGATGACAGGCGTGAGCCACCACGCCTGGCACTGTGGTATGTGGTATTGATTGTTGGTGGGCGTGAGTCTCCACGCCCAGCATTGTATGTGGTTTCCAGGGATTGAACTCAGGACCTTGCACTTGCGAGGCAGGCGCCGGAACCACTGAGCTAACCCTCCGGCCCAAGAAAGTATTTTCTTAACTGCTGTGCTTCACACGTACAGTTCACCCAGGAGAGACTGCTTTGGTGGGGAATGCTTCCCATTGTTTTTCTAGTGTAAAATGGTAGATTCTTTTCTGTTTGTTTTTTGTAGTGCCTGAGACTGAACTCGGGACCTTGTACTTACAAGGCAGGCACCAGAACCACTGAGGTAAATCCCCAGCCCAAAATGGTGGATTTTATTAATTCACCTAAATATCTTTCTTTTTTCAAAATCTTTGTTTTTAAGGGGTTTTTGTTTTGTTTTGTTTTGTTTGCGATAAGGTTTCACTTTCTATTTCAGGCTGGGTTTGAACTCACTATGTAACCCAAGCCAGCCTCAAACTCAGGACGATCCTCCTGCCTCTCGTCCTGAGGGCTGGGATTACAGGCATGAGCCACCATGTCTGGCTTCAAAATCTTATTACCAAAGGTAAAAATCAACAGAAAGACAGTGATCCAGAATGCATACAGTCTGGTTGAGCATCGTGGCACACATCGTGGCACAGTCCCAGCTAGTTGGGAGGCTCGTACAAAAGGATCTCAGGTCCTAGGACAGCCTGGGCAATTTAGTAAGCCCCTACAGCAAAAATAAATAAATAAATAATAAAGGACTGGGGATGGCCCAGGGGTAGAGCATTTCTCTAGTATACACGCGTCTCCAGATTTAATCCCCAGATCACCCCTCCAAAAAAAGCCCCAAAATATCTAATCATATAGTTTATAACCATGAAATAAAACAAACCTCTACCCGGATCCCCTTCACGTACTATACAAATCTGTGCTGTGAAAGTACATTTATTGGCAAGAACTAAAAATTATATGTGATTTATGTTGCTACAGCTAAATATCTTACTTTAGATGACACCTTTTAGAGATATAAAACTGAAAATTTAGGGTTAAAAAAAAAAACTTTACGAGATTATTTCACCAACATTCAGCCACAGTTGTCTACTAAAAAGTTCGAGTCGCCAGGCGTGGTGGCTCATGCCTGTAATCCCAGCACTCAGGAGGCAGAGGCAGGAGGATTGCTGAGTTCGAGGCCTGCCTGGACTCCATAGTGAGCTCAGAGCCAGCCTAAACTACAAAGTGAGACCCTGTCTCAAAAGGAAAAAAAAAAAAGTTCGAGTCAATTAAAATATTAAGTTAACAAACATGGTTCACACATATAAAAAGCAAAACTAAGTATGCTTGCCTATAATTTTTGGTTCCAAATCACATAAACATGACAATATTTCACTATTAATATCAATTATATTCTAATTTTTACCAAATGATTAGAAATATAAAAGGTATTTTCCTGGCAAGATCTCCTACATTATGAGTTTAAATTTTATAATTGCAAATGGCAAAAAAGTCAGGTGTCACTGGTATATAGCATCCTTTATTTTAATTTTCCACATATAACAAATAAAAGATTTTGATATTAATGATAAGTAACACATGTTTAATAAGTACATCTCATTCTATTATTGTTCAAATAAAACCTTACTAGATTCTAAATATAATAAACAAGTAAAACTCCCCAAATGATGGAGAAAATCTACTGACCTATTTGCTTTTCCGCTGTATACTTCAGAAATCTTATTTTCACCAAGAAGATTATGTTCCAATTCACCAGGAAAAGTGTGACTATCTTCCTTTAAAGATGTACAAGCCTCTTCAGGAGTCTGTGTGTGAGAAGCCCCGTGGCCTGCGTCGTCTCCAGGCGGGTATGTCTGGGCCCCGGGCCCTGCATTCCGCCCCTTAGAAAGGCCTGTGTGCTCCATGCGCACTGTGGGGCTTCTGGGTCTGTGGGTGTCTAGTTCTGAGATGCAGAAGGTGCCATAGCCGCTGCTCACGGAACCGCTGTCCACACTGCAGTCCAGTTGTGCTGGGCCCCGTCCTTGCTGCACCTCGGCTTCCTCGGACTCAGGGCAACTAGTGACAGACTCATTTCTTTCACTGTGCTCGGAAAAAAAACCCATCTGACTTTCTGAAGATACGTGTTTGCTGGAAGAACTGGTATCATAGGAAGCCCACGAAGAATGACTGATCTGTAATTTGATTAAGTTTCTTATCTCCTCCTGTATACGCTGGGATCAAAATGTTACAGATTTGGGTAAGAAAGTATATTATACATCACATTATTAGAAATGTCATGAAATTACCATTTCAAAATACGTTACTACACTAAAGACAATATCTTTAGTTTAAAAAGCAATGAATTACTGCCAGTTATGGTGGCTCATGCCTGTAATCCCAGCACTCAGGAGGCAGAGGCAGGAGGATTGCCTGGGTTACATAGTGAGCTCAGGGCCAGCCTGAACTACAAAGGGAGACCCTGTCTCAAAAACAAACAAACAAACAAACAAAAAGCGATGAATTGGTTTTTCTACAAATCTTACACATTTCTTTTTTAAATCAATATAAATGACAACTTACTTGGATTTGGTTGTGGAACTGTGCCTGTTGGGCAACTATCTGTTCTTGGCATTGTTTTTCCACCAAATTGAACAACTGTAACCACCTGGCCTGTTAAATTATAAAATACCTTAGTTTTTAAAAACTTACTATTTTATAGAAAAATTTCTTCAACAGTGAGAAATACTTTTTACAAGAGCATTTATAATGTGAAACTTACAAGTCAAATTCATTGTAAATATGTTTGATAACAAAGACAGATGCCTTTTTTTTTTTTACACAATCTCCAATCTTGGTAAATCAGAAGGTCTGAGGCTGGAGATTTAGCTCAGCGGTTCTGGCACCTGCCTAGCAAGTACGAGGTCCCTGGTTCAATCCCTGGTAACCACATACAACAATACCAAGCATGGTGACTCATGCCCTCCAGCAATCAGTATCACATTCCACATCCGTGTGGTATCTCACGCCTGTAATCCCAGCACTCGGGAGGCAGAGGCAGGAGGATTGCTGAGTTCGAGGCTGGCCTAGGCTACATAGTGAGCTCAGGGCCAGCCTAAACTACAAAAGCAAGATGCTGTCTCAAAAAAAAAAAAACCAAAACCCAGAAGGTCTGAGTCTTATGTTTCAAACGGCATCCTGATTTGATGTCATCTGCTGTCACTTCTGATTAAGAGCTGGAAGTTGCACTTTATATCTGTCTTAAGTTCCTGTCCTTTCTGCAGGTTAAAATGGCATATACTACCTGGATCTTACATGTTTTGAGAAAATGGACAGGTAGCTAAGGATTTCCCTTTTGCACAGCTTTTAATGCAGACAGCCTGCATGGAGTTTCTGCAGTCTGCCTCGTTAAACAGTCCAGGGCTGTTAAACCCTTGGTCTGACTCCAGGCTCTCCACTAATAAGCTGTATATTCCTAGAAAAAAATAAATCCAATCTATATGTATCTCAGTTTCCTAATTTATTTTCTTTTTTTATTGGTACATTTTATATACACATCATGATCACAATCAACATTGAAAATTTCTTCCAGTATGTGACACTTTTTTTTTTTTGCTTTTTGCTTTTTGAGACAGGGGAGGGCTTTGTAGTTCAGGTTGGCCCTGAGCTCACTATGTAGCCCAGGCAAACCTGGAACTCAGCAATCCTCCTGTCTCTGCCTCCCGAGTGCTGGGATTACAGGCCTGAGCCACCACGTCCAGCATTGTGGTGTATGGTATTGATTCCTGGTGGGCGTGAGTCACCATGCCTAGCACTGTGGTATATGGTACTGGGGATCCAACTGGGACCTTGCGCTTGCTAGGCAGGTGCTGTAACCATTGAGCTAAATCCCCAGCCCCGGTATATGATACACCTTAATTCTTTTTTCCCATTCTCCTGGCCACCCTACAACCCTCTTCCCCCTGTATACATAAGCTTTGTTTCCTCTTTTTTCCTATCATCACATTTTTCCCCACCTTATATACCTCATCTCCCTTCACCATTTGAATATTTTTTATTTCACAGTATCTACCATACACTCTAGAACTCATTTATATCTTCAATTTCCCACACCACAGAAAAGATATGGTATCTACATATTTGTGATATATTTATTTCACTTATGAGTATGTCCTCAAGGTATGTTCATTTGAGTATAAATGACTCAAATTTATCATTCTTTATGGCAGAGTTAATACTCCATTTTATAAAAAAGCCACATCTTGAGGCCAGAGATTTAACTCAGTGGTTCAGACTCCTGCCTAGCAAATGCAGGGTCCTGAGTTTGATTCCCCCATAACTACATACAACAATATCGGACATGGTAACTCACGCCGACCAGGAATCAGTACCACACACCACAGTGACAGGTGTGGTGGCTCACAACCGTAATCCCAGTACTCGGGAAACAGAGGCAGGGAGATTGCTGAGGTTTTGAGGCTTTCCTGGGCTACATACTGAGTTTAGGGCCAGCCTGAAAAGGGAGACCTTGTCTCAAAAAAAAAAGAAAAACCCACATTTTGGAAACTGAAGTCACAAAAATGGGAATGTGTGCCCTGCACATTTTGGCAGATTCCAGCAACACAAACCTTACCATCATGGCTCAGTCTCCCACAGTGATAGACTATCCTATGTTTTAGATCATATATATATATATATATATATATGTATGTATGTATGTATGTATGTATGTATGTATAATCCCAGCACTTGGGAGGCAGAGGCAGGAGGATTGCTGAGTTCGAGGCTAGCCTGGGCTACATAGTGAGCTCAGGGCCAGCCTGAACTACAAAGAGAGATCTTGTCTCAAAAAACAAACTAGACAAATAAATAAATAAAATAAAAATAGAATGTTAGAACTCAGGACACAGCAAATGCTATGGATGCATAAGGCTCTGGCTCAGTCTCCAGCAGGAGGAAAATAAAAAGGAATGATTCATTGTTTTTTTAAGGTATTTATTCACTAGTTTGTAATAGCAGAGTTAATTGCTTTCAGACAAATTAATATTGCCATAAACTAGTTTTTAGCAAATTTGTATTGAAGTAGAAATCGTTACCTTTAACTTTTTTTTTTTTGAGGCAGGGTCTCCCTTTGTAGTTCAGGCTGGCCCTGAGCTCACTGTAGCCCAGGCAAGCCTTGAGCTCAGCAATCCTCCTGCTTCTGCCTCCCAAGTGCTGGGACTGCAGGAGTAAGCCACCATGCCCAGCACTGTGGTATGCGGTATTGATTGCTGGTGGGCTAAGTCACCACGCCCGGTATTGTTGTATGTGGTTACCAGGGATTGAACCAGGGACCTTGCATTTGCTAGGCAGGCACTGGAACCACTGAGCTAAATCTCTGGCCCCTTTTGTTTGATTTTGAGACAAGGTCTCACTATGTAGCTATGTAGCCCACACTGGCCTCAAACTCAAGGCAATCCTTCTGCTTCAGCCTCACGGGTTCTGGATTACAGGTGTGCACCACCACATCCAGTTACATCCCATTTTTAATTGCCTCATTTCAATAGCATTTTATAGGTCTTTCACTTTACACATACTAAGGGTTATATGGAAAACCAAAGAAAGTACAAAAATTGAAAAGTTCAGTTTTGTTTTGTTTTTTGATTTTTGCTTTTTGGAGACAGGGTCTCGCTTTGTAGTTCAGGCTGGCTCTGAGCTCACTATGTGGCCCAGGCAAGCCTCAAACTCAGCAATCCTCCTGTCTCTGCCTCCTGAATGCTGGGATTATAGGCGTGAGCCACCATGCCCAGCACTGTGGTATGTGGTATTGATTGCTGGTGGGCGTGAGTCTCCACACCCAGAATTATATGTGGTTACCGGGGATCGAACTCAGGCCCTTGTGCTTGCGAGGCAGGCGCCAGAACCACTGAGCTAACCCTCCGGCCCAAAAAAGTTCAGTTTTTAAAGTATCCAGTAATAGTAATTTTTAGAACTTTAATCATTACGATAATGAATACAAGTAATTGTTACACTTGGAGTAAATGCTATTGAATTCTTAAACCAGGTAATCTTTCACTTCACATTTTCTATATTCTAAAAATAATACAAATTCAGGTTCTAAAAGTACAGTTAACATTTAAAATAAAACCTACTATTAAGAATTTAATATTATTTATTTCCATAAAGCATTAGCAACTCTAGCTTATCTTGAAAACCAGAGAAAGTCCACCTTGAACACTATTCTAGAAAATAAAAATTGTAAGTATTCTTTTAATTGTTAATTTTTTAACAGTGCTAAGGATCAAGCCTTGGGACCCCCACCAGTTAAGCAAGTGGTATATGCTGAGCTACACTCACAGCCTCCCTCCACCCCATTACATTAACATCATAATCTAACTTATGTATGGAAGAAAGAATCAATGACCTGAAAGTAATACAGTGTATCTCAGCTAAATGTGATAAGGTACTAAACAGAGACTTAAATTCAAAATTAAAACATTCACAATACCTCAAAGTAGATTTAAGTCTTTGCAAAATGGGGTCAATTCCACACGAGTAACTTTTTCACATTAGTTCAGTATCATTCCCGAATGAATATACTCAATTAGTTTAGCAATAAGATTAAGTGTCATGCTCTTCTGGATGTAAATATCTAATAATTTAAGAGTTCGGTACAGGTTCATTTAAATACGGTTATTTTAAATCACCAAAATAAAACAAAACGAAATACCTCACAGGTTTTCCAGAGTTCGGAATCAGGCTTTCCTCCGTGCTGTAGCTCTTGCATGAAAGAAGCTAGAACTTCCAGGGGCCCTTGGGTGGCAGACGGTGCAGTCTTCCCTGAGAGAGAGGACACCCCATTTGTACTAAGGTGGGGACTACTTCTGCGGAGACATAAGCCATTCAAATGGTTTCTTCGTCCTACCCGAGTGTCAAATCACCCCGCGGTTCATGATTACCAGAGCAGGACAAAAAACCGACATTTAATCCTTCTCACTGGGACTTCATTTGTGAAAATCAGATCGCGAGTTTGTCCACAAAGGAAAAGGGCAGTAGGATAACAGATAGTACTTTATTTTCTTAAGAAAAGAAAAGACCTCTTCCAGGAACACCGGAGTACTGGCAGAAAATAACCTGTGCAACATCGTAAGAAAAGTTCTGTGCCTGCACCCCACCCGAGGCGAGCACGGCCCTGCGCCACGTGCTGGGGATTCTGTCTCTCCACCCAGAAAGACGCTGCGTCCTGCTCCCCGGATCCCCTCATTTGCTGTGATAAGCTGATGCTTATCCCTGTGTCTCACTGAATGAAACCCATGCCAAGCAAATTCACCGCAAGTATTCAGGACTCCTTTAGCCCATTTAGCATGTAAAGCCCCATTGATCCGCGTCAGGAAGGCCTGCTCTTCCAGACCGAGGCCATCAGATTTGTTCTACCAACGCACAAAGCATAAGCATTAAAGTTGGCTTAAAAATCTAGTCACTCAAAGATCATTGTCCTCTATTTAGTGACTTATACCTTGCTTTTCTTTCACAGGGAATTTATAAAGAGGACAGTAGCTCCGAGAGGCTGCTGAGTGACACAGGAAATAAGACGTGTGGCCAGTTTTCTGCCAGCCCATGTAGATTACCCAGCTGGCTCTTCCTTTAACCCATTTCTCACTCTTAAAAATTACCTTTCACCCTAATTTATGCTTTCTTATTTCATATATATATAATATTTATATATTATATATATAATATAATATATATATTTTTTGTTTTAATAGACAGAATCTCGCTTTGTAGTTCAGGCTGGCCCTGAGCTCACTGTGTAGCCCAGGCAAGCCTGGAACTCACAGCAATCCTCCTGCCTCTGCCTCCCGAGTACTGGAATTATAGGCGTGAGCCACCACACCCGGCTTCATTTTATATATTCTTAAATTCCTCAGGGGAGCAGAGAATAAACCATTTTTTAAATTATTTATAATTTTCTTCAAAAAACCTACATGTTTAAAGCTATTTCTCTTCACCAGCAGGCCCCAGACCACTACCTTTTTGCTACACTGCAAGTACCTGACTTTTATGATTAATCATGTCTCTGATAGACCCTTCTCTTTTTTGAGCTACCATAAATTTAGAAACTGAATAACCAAACTCATCAGACTTGGTGCAAATTGAGAATAAACAGGTTCTGATTAAAAACAAATAATCAGGCTGGGGTGTACGTACCTCAGGGCTAAACTCCCTCCCTAGCATGCCAAGGCTTTAGGTTCAATCCCCAGCACCACCCAGCAACAACAACAAAAAAACACAGCTAAGGGATAGTTTAAAAAGAAAATGCAAAGGGTAGGAATATGGCTGAAGGCAGAACAGTTGGCTAGCAAGCAAAATCCCCTGGGTTCCGTCCCCCAGACCACAAAATAAAAAGACACAATGGACCTACGAGGGAAGCTGAGGGAGTGGGATCCAAAGTTCAAGGCCAGCTTAGGCCATTTAGTGGGACTGTCTGAAAAGAAAAAGAAAACCTACAGGACTTGGGAGGCTGAGACAAAAGGGTCCCTGTGCGTTGGGTTACACAGCAAGGCCCTGTCTCAAAACAAAACACAACAGCACCGGAGGGAGGTAGAGCACTGGCCCTACAGGCTTCTTGAGCCTGGATTCAATCCCCAGTAGCCAAAAACAACCATTTTGCTATCATGCTAACTCAGAGTCTGTCTTTACTATTCAACTTTAACTGCTACTCTATAGCTTGATGAGGTATTTCAGTAATATATAACAGTATTTTGGGCTGAAGAGGTAGCTCAGTGGCACCACACTACCCAACAAGCCCAAGGTCCTAAGTTCTATCCCCCTACCTCAAAAGAATAATAATTTGTACCATTAATTTAAAATGTAGAATAATATTTAAGCAACTACAGTTTAAAGATGTGTTTGTAATTTGCCAAAAGGAAGAAAATATACAGGAAAACACAAGTGGCAAAGTAAGTTCTTTTTCATGAAGTTTCCCTGCAAAAGTACATCTCTAAGCAAGAATGAAAAATGCAGGATGACAAACTACTCTCAGCATTCCCTGAACAGCTGCTGATCACAGCTGGGTTGTGTTTTTGTTCTTGTTGTTGCTTTTTAACAAACACACATCAGTAATGATGATACTATTTGGGTAAATTAGTTGGTAAACTGTCAAGTAACATTATCTTGGTCTATCACATGTAAAAGTATCCCATTCTTACCTAGTAGTATTTAAGCCCAGTCTGTGAGAATGGGAAGAATTTTTGATATCAGATTCTACAGAAGATGAAGTTTTTTGTAAGGTTTTCATGAAGTCAGAATCTTCCATAGTGTACAGAAATTGTTACAATCTCTTATTTGAAAAGAGGTTCCTGTACTGTTTGAAGAAACCGAATCCAAGTCAACTTCAGATGCTTCATCGCCTACCAGCATTTTCAGTTGCTAACATTCAAAACTGTAAACTTTCCTATACTTCCAAGAGTCTGAAAATGGAATGAGGGGGAAAAACACTACTATAAAAAGCCACTAACTTAGCAACTGTCTTTTCAGACTGAAATCTTTCACTTCTTTCATATAAATGTACATTAAGGACAAGCAAGGGTTTTGGGATTTTTGTTTTTTTTACTTTGTTGTTTTTGGTTTTTTTTTGGGGGGGGGGTTGGTTTTTGAGACAGGGTCTCGCTTTGTAGTTCAGGCTGGCCCTGAGCTCACTATGGTGCCCAGGCAAGCCACCGCGAACTCGGCAATCCTCCTGTCTCTGCCTCCCGAGTGCTGGGATTACAGGCGTGAGCCACCTCGACCGGCATTGTGGTATGCGGCCTTGATTGCTGGTGGGCGTGTCTCCACGCCCAGCATTTTATGTGGTTACTGGGGATCAAACTCAGGACCTTGCGCTTGCGAGGCAGGCGCCGGAACCACTGAGCTAACCCTCTGGCCCCTACTTTGTTGTTTTTTGAGACAAGGTCTCACTGTGTAGTTCAGGCTGCCTTCAACTTACTATGTAGCCCAGGATGGCCCTGAACTCACAATCATCTTCCTGCCTTGGCTTGCCAAGAGCTGGAATTACAGATCCGGCTAGCAGTGTTACCTATAATGGGATGTAGAGACCCAGATATCCTTTAACAGATCCATGGGGAGGCAAGTACTGTATGACACATCTATGTAATGGATTATTGAGCCTCAAGAAAGAATGAAAACGAATGTAGTGGTGCACACCTGTAATCCCAGCACTCTAGGAGGCTGAAGCAAGAGGATCATAAATAGGAGTCCAGCTTTTATTTAGTAGAACTTTGTGTCAAAAATAAAATTATAGAGTTAAATTCTTTTGGTCACTGTATAAACCAACAAATATGTACACTTCGTAGAATTAAATAAATGAACAACGATGGAAGTGTTCCAGCTGCTACATAATACAGTTGGCTGGGTGTGGGGCTCCCGCCTGTCATCCCAGCACTCAGGAGGCAGAGGCAGGAGGATTGCTCTGAGTTCAAGGCCAGCCTGGGCTACTTGGTGAGCTCAGGGCCAGCCTGGACTACAAAGTGAGACCCTGTCTCAAAAAAAATAAAATAAAAAATAAATAAAACATGCTGGAGATGTAGCTCACTGTGAAACTCCTGGTACTGAATTTATAAAAAGGCATGAAACACTGATACATGTTAAAATGTGGATGAACACTGACCATAGGTGGTAAGTAAAAAAAATCTGCCACAGTAGAACACATGTATTCTAATCCTAGCCATTGGGAGACTGAGGCAGCTTAAAATCAAGGCCAGCTTGACCTACATAAACTGCAAGAGTGCAGGGGTGATGAAAAGTTGTGGAATTAAGATAGTAGCAATGGTCCAAGAGCCTTGTAAATGTCCTAAACAATACTAAATCACACACTTGGAAAAGAGTTTATGACATGTGCGTTATAAAGCTCAGTGAAAAGTCTACACTGAGGATGCTTTGTGAAAGTAGCCTCCTGAATTCAGGCAATATTTGAGAATTTTATGTTTTTTAATAATCAAAGTTCAAAACAAAACACTGGGAGCGGTGGTTCACGCCTGTAATCCCAGCACTTGGAAGGCAGAGGCTATGAGTTTGAGGCTTGCCTGGGCTACATAGTGAGTTCAGGGTCAGCATGGACTACAAAGCAAGACCCTGTCTCAAAAAATTAAAAAAAAAAAAAAAAGACAAAAACAAAACTCTTGACTGGCAAGCATAAGGTCCTAAATTCCATTACCAGTAAAGAGTAGAAGACACAACTGTACTGTTTGTTTGTTTAGGTTTTTTTTTTTTTAAGTTTTCTGAGACAAGAGTCTGGCTTTGTATCAGGCTGGCCCTGAGCTCACTATGTAGCCCAGGCAGGCCTCCAATTCAGCAATCCTCCTGCCTCTGCCTCCCGAGTGCTGGGATGACAGGCGGGAGGCCCACACCCAGCCAACTGTATTATGTAGCAGCTGGAACACTTCCATCCTTGTTCATTTATTTAATTCTACCAAGTGTACATATTTGTTGGTTTATACAGTGACCAAAAGAATTTACCTCTATAGTCTTTAATTTGGTATCAACAGAAGGCAATTAAACTGTTAACACATTTTTTTTTGCTTTGTTTTGTTTTGTTTTGTTTTGTTTTGTTTTGAGACAGGGTCTTGCTTTGTAGTTCAGGCTGGCCCTCAACTCACTATGTAGCCCAGGCAAGCCTCGAACTCAGCAATCCTCCTGCCTCTGCCTACCGAGTGCTAGGATTACAGGCGTGAGCCACCACGCCCGACACTGTGGTCTGTGGTATTGATGGTTGGTGGGTGTGTGCCACCACGCCCAGCATTGTATGTGGTTACTGGGATCAAACTCAGGGCCTTGCGCTTGAGAGGCAGGTGC
>PVIC010025129.1:0-25527 GCA_004025085.1 Thryonomys swinderianus
TCCTCCTGCCTCTGCCTCCCGAGTGCTGGGATGACAGGCGTGAGCCACCACGTCCGGCACTGTGGTATGCAGTGTTGATTGTTGGTGGGCGTGTCTCCATGCCCAGCATTATATGTGGTTACCGGGGATCGAACTTAGGGCCTTGCACTTGCGAGGCAGGCACCGGAACCACTGAGCTAACCCTCCGGCCCGATACACATTTTAATAACCCATAGATTACTAAATTTCATACTGACAACTTAACAACAGTTTTCAGCTCTATTTTATTATGTTGTTATTTTTAGGAACAAACATAAAATGATATAAAACATTTTTATTTGTACTAAATCCAAATAACTAAAATTACTCATTAATTAAAATTTCCTTACAAATTCAAAGAAAAAAACCTTGAAATTTTGTCTTATTTTAAAAATTCTATTGTCTCACATCAAAGGAAAGAAATAAATTTGCTCTGAATCAGCCTATGTAGTTCTTATATGGCTTCATTCTTCTTTCCAATTGTCGGACTTGGCTATTAATGAAGAGAAGCACAAGGTAAGTCCACAGAGAATTGGAAGAAAGCCCTTAAAAATGTAATGTGATTTTGGAAGAATAACAAGGAAGACATATTAAAAATTGAGAAAGAGTGAAAAATTGTTTAGAGTAAAACAGATGACAATGGAAACTTTAGATTAGCAAGTTGCATTTGTGCCACAGAATAATATTTATGTTAAATATGATAACAACAATAAAATATTTGACTACAGACTCTTCTGTAGAGGGAGTATCTGCACTCTAGAAATACTAGGCAAGTCTCCGGAGGGAGTATCCAAGCCCTAGAAATACTAGGGCAAGTCTTTCTGATCTCCATAGTTCACGATGAGAATTCTTGTACCATTCAAGTTCTTTTCTTCTCTGGGTGAGATGCTGTCTTTCCCTTACTGCCTTCAAAGCTTATCTTCATTTTTCAGAGTTCCATTATCCTCTGTTTTACCACAGATTTCTATGATTGCATCACTGCAATCTGCTCAGCTTCTTGACTCTGAAGATTTATATCTTTTGTCAAATCTTGGAAATTTTCAACTGCTGTTTCTTGGACTAATTTTCATTCTCACTTTCTACTTTTTTCCTAGAATGTGGACAACAAACATGAATAGAATAATTTTTGGTTTCTAATTATTTATTTTTAGCACTCTACTTCATCCAAGCTGCTCAGATTGAGTGGTTGCTAATTTTTTCCTCCATGTTCATCAATTCTCTCTCTCCTCTGTCCTGAACAGACTAATCCATTAGAATTTTAAGTAGGTGGGAATAGTTCCATTTCTAAGATTTTAACTTATTTCTCCTCTATATCCTCTATTTCTTTGTTTTTTATCTACATTAATTGGGAGGAGAGAAGATATAGAGACAGATGGAGATGGAGACATGACAAAAAGCGAGAGAGAGGAAGAAGAAAATTTTAAGTATGACTACACAAAAGCTAGATATTTCAAAAATATGCATACATATCTACAAATATATATTAAACATATTAAAGTGGATGACTATGATATAGGGAAGGGAGCTAAGAGGGAAACTCTGAAGGAAAAAAACAATCGAGTAGGCTGTCCCACATAAAAATGGGCCATAACCAGGGCAGTGTAATTGCTTCAAATGGAAGAGAAAGAAGGAAGGAAGGAAGGAAGGAAGGAAGGAAGGAAGGAAGGAAGGAAGGAAGGAAGGAAGGAAGGAAGGAAGGAAGGAAGGAAGGAAGGAAGAAATCTTAGGCCCAGAATCTGCAGAAACATTTCTGTTCATGTAGCGCAGGCATTTACACTTTAGCTAGCTACAAAAGCCATCATTTCACAAGTGAAAATTTGAGTTGAGAGTTCAGGATTGGGGTTTAAAATTTCACATTTGCCTCTAGCTCCAGCAGCAGTGTGCTCTATGATTCAGCATTCTTTCCTATGTCTCTGGCTCTCCTCTTTATCCTTATTCTCTACACAGAATTGACCTTTCCTTTCTTTGAAATGCAGACAATCTTTTAAAACGTGAAAGTGTTTTGAAACCATGTTGAGAAAAAAAATCATTGAAGAGAATCACTAGATCTCATTAAATGTTATAAATAATCTCTGTTGTATTTTGTCCAGTTTGGCAAATGAAACAAAATAGAAGCAATCTTTTCAGAGTATGGGAAATGGAGATACTTAGAAAACCTGCCAGATTTATATTAAAATGACAAGCCAAGCATGCGCAGGTAAGACAATAGCACTATGCTCTTTCTGCAGCTACAGAGAGGTAGATACAGCTCTGGAAAGTCTGGGCTGTAGAAGCAGTGGGGTTTTGTCTACAAGAAATGTATTTTCACTTTATAGCTCAAAAATAGCAGTTTACCAGAATAACCAACATATTTCAAAACAATCTTTCTGGAGGACAAAAATTGCTTCCTGTCTTGCCCAATCTGGGCAGAAAAATGTCATTATAATTCCTGTATTATTCCGCTAAACCATGTGTTATTTTTGGGAAAAAGAAACAATGCAATGCAATATATACTGTCATCACGCAATCCAACGCTACAGAGCAGAGCTCTCTGCTGAGCATGACTGGTGATGCCCGGAACCGTGTTTGCGTGTCAGAAGTGAGGAGAAGGAGGCAGGCGCAAGGATCTCCCAGGTAGAGGTCGGAATGTTGCTTCATCTCCTACAGTTCCCAGGAGAGTTCTCACCACACAAAATCATCCCACTCAAATGTTTTCATTTGAGAAACTTTGCTTTGCAGAATGACATCAGTATTCTCTTTATTTCATGTTTCATTCTAAAGAGCTTTCCAGGAAAAATTCTAGTAAATCCTCCTACATTTGATTTACAGGAAGATTACCGTGTCAAACAAATTGTATGATTGTCCATGCATCCATTCATTCATCTGTTTTTACTCACCCAGCCAGGAGGCACTGGGTCAATACACACCAAGAATCATACAACACACTCCTAAGCTGGAGAAAACATGATGTAGTCATTGTGGTAGAGACACAGCTACCCAGGTAAGGCATGTAAAGAAAGGTTCTAATAGAGTATGGTGAACAGTACAAGAGTACAATAACCTTGCACAGAAAAGAGTAATGATGAATGGCTATACTATATCAGTTACCACAATGTGGTAAATCATCAAGTATTTATTATACTAGACAAATGTAAGCTATGTATATACCTCCTGAAGGCTTAAAAATTTCCACAAGGTCATGGTTTTAAGTAATTTTTGCATTTTCTTAACTCATGCTTTGTTCTGAAGGTCTGTGGTACCTGATTTGTTTAGATGTTGCAGGGAACAGCCAACATAATGACAAATGCCGTGAACAATCTGGAGGGGCCCAGACCCTTGGCATAGTTGCAGCCCAAGAACAAGCAACTGGCACACTGCAGGTCCCAAGAGTCAAAGGAAAGATAAGTATTATTTTATGTGTCAAAAGAGGAGACAGTGGTCCCCAATACATTCAATATGTGCCTATTTAGATTTGGAAAGTTCTGTGAAGAGGATAGACTCTTTCCTCCTTACTCCTAGAGCTGATCATTTAAGTTTTCCTCCTCCAAGTCTCCTCCATTATGTTTCATTTCCTTTCAAATTTCTCGAAATCAAGTATTAAATCCGTTACTCAAAAGTTTGTCTAGACACTCTTTTATTAAAAAAAGAACTCGGAGATACATTTGCAACATGAGAAGAGGGTTTTGCGGTAATAACTGTGGCTTACTGTGGGTAGAAGTGGGTCTATCTGAGGACTCTCTGGGGAGGAAGTAGCCCTGAAAGTGGAGGCTCTGTGGGAGCTAGACAGGAACCCAGAAGATATTCTGTGCTCCCAGGATCCCCAGAGAAAGGAGGACAAAAGCCCTTCCCAGGAAATCTTTCAGTGCTCCTGCCCCAGTCTGGGAAGTGCTGACTCCAGAAGTTTCCTGAGCCTGAGAGCCTCCTCTCTCATCCTCTGAGGAGACGGTCCCTAGCCATCAGGTAGTGTCCTTCTCCTTCTCGGTGCCAGGCTAATGAAACTCTCACTGAGGTCTCATAAGGAAAAAGGCAGCTCAAAGCAGTATAAAAAATGGATGCAAGGATTGTTCTGAATGTCATAAACTACCAGACAGAGTCAATAAAATGCTGAATATTTTTACATAACGCAGGCCTTTGGAACAACCCGGGGTATGTGATTTCTTTTTTCCCCTCCAGGAAAGTCTGAAATGTTATGTAATAGTTTCTTCAAATTAGTAAACATGAATTTAGGAAAAAAAGTGTCCCAGGGAAGAAAACTATGTCTGCTCTTCTAAGTTAATTTCTAAAGATACATTTGCAAAAGTTTCCATAGAATACAAGGTATAAGCTTAAGCATGTAACATTCTAGAGTACCACATTCAGAGAAAGAAAAGGAAATGGGAGAGCAGTCCTCTTAGACAAAAGGCAGTAAAAGACAGCAAATAATTTTCTCATTCTCAATCTAATGTACAAGTTGTAAAAACTTTAGGATGAGAAGCTATACCTATCTCATGTCCTCATAGACATTTTGTACCCAAGGAAAGTGTTCAGAAATGTCATGATAAACATCAATGACAGTATATCATATAAGCCAGATATCCAAGTCTCACCCCCAAATCCTTACAAATTGTTATACAGAAGCTGAAAGGGAATAAAGCTTTCATGCTCTAGATTAGTACACTGTGAATGAAGCTTTTCTTTCCTTCCTTTCTACATTTCTTCCTTCCATTCTTCCTTCATTTTTCTTTAAATGTTTATTTTCCCTCAACTTGGCAGATATTTGTTGATCAAAATGAAAACACAAGTAGTGAGCAAAAAAACAGAAAGATATTGCTACCACCCAGAGCTTGAAGTATATTCTTCCAAAAATATTTTCATCTTAGCATTCAGCAAAAGAGTCAGAGGAAAATGATTTTATAGTCATGTGCTACGGACCAGACCCTGGGCAATGTATGCCACCCTTCTGTCATCTGCAAGGTCTCCTGGTCAGGCTTCTCTCTGGAGCAGGAGAGAGAGAAGAGCAGGGAAGGAGAATGACCAGCGATGTGGACTAGATGTTAGTATTTCTAAGAGCCCCCAGCACTGGGCTTATGGGGTCTTCAAGGGACACTGATTATCCTTTACCTGCCCTGTATTTTCTAATGTACATTTAAGAACAAAGATGTTGTGGGTCCTTGTGTTAAAGAAGTGCTGGGTCCTGGACACTAGAAAATGGAGTGAGGGCTATGTGTGTGATTGTGTGTGTGTGTGCGCGCGCACGTGTGTGTGTACCTGCTTTGCTTATTTTTTGGACAGTAACAATAGTGATAATAATCAAGCCAACCATTGTGGTGTCCATCTATCATTGTAGCACTCTGGGAGGCTGAGACAGGAGGATCCTAAGTTGCAACACAGCCCTGGCAAGTTACTGACTTAGTGAGACATTGTATCACAATAAAAAAATTAATAAAGGCCTGGGGATATACTTCAGTGAGGTCATGGGTTCAAGCCCCAGTGCCACAAAAAAAAGTAGTGTATTAACTGTCTTCTCCATGCCAAATAGTATACTTATTACATACTGTGCCAAACTCCCTTTACAGATCAGAGAACTGAGAAGAAAGGGGGAGGTGGACACAGGAACAAACCAGAGTGGCCAAACCCAGGTTGGTGGCTTTCATAGCTCCAGCACTCTCCCATGCTTTCTACAGCTCTCTTCCAACAACTGAGCTGACACAGTTACTTAATAATACCATTCAAGATACAAATTCCAAAAGAGTATTAATGCGATTTAGTTGCTTAAAACTGACATGACATTTTTAGGACACTTGGAGAGACTGACAGGGCAGTTGGTGCCAACTGATGTCATCCTTCTGCAGCAGGGTAACTTTCCTCGGCTCAGAGGTGGAAGATGAGGCCATATCTGGTCTGAGTTTGTCCCATTTCATCTTTCCATCATATTTTAGATAGACTGTCATGGACTTAAATTATGGTAATTCTTAATCCACTGGTCTTTCAAACATTGCCTTAGATCCTAAGATGCTGGTGATACATAAACAATAAAAAATGCGCTGTATGAGTAGTGTTTGGGGGTACATTCCTGAATCCTAATATTGGAAAGGATGAGGCAGGAGGCTCATAAGTTAGAGACCAGCCAGGGCAAATTAGCAAGATCCTATTTCAAAGTGTAAAGAGTGCTGGGGGTGAAGCTCAGTGGGAAAGCTGGGGGTACAATCCTTAGTGCTCAAAAACAAAAACAAGTAGTAGTTGGTTGTGGACTTACACTTGGAAGCCCTTTGGAAGTGCTCTAATTCCACATAATTTAAACACTTACAGAGGAAAAGTACATGATGTTTAGTTTTCCAAAGTGAAAAGTATTCTGGAGATGGGGGCACAACACTCTGAATATACTTAACAATGTTCATCTGTACACTAAAAATAAAAATGCAGGCAATGTTATGTCCTATGTCTTTTGCCAAATCAAAACATATTTAGAATTAAGAAAACACTGGCCTCTGGTCCAAGCTCTCTTATGGTCTTTTCTGTCCCACTTATGACCCTTCCTATTACTGAGCTAAAGTCAGCAATGGGAAAAGAAAAAGTTTCTGTCATAATTATTACAGCTTTTGAGAGATTTCAGTAGCCTGTCTGGCTATTATCAACTTGTAGGGGTTTTTATAGTCACTATAAATATTGAAGAATCACTTTTTTTGTGCCAATGGACAAAACTGATGCCCTCTCATTATGATGTTCCTTTTCTTAGCAGATTTTTTTCCGCATTTCTGTCAGCCCTGTCATAGTGACTGCAGGCTTGGTCATCAGCCCCACAGAATTCCTTCCACTATCTTTCACTCTATTTTTCAGCGAGGAGAAGACTTAAAATCTAACGCCTGCTGCTTGGCAAGACACAAAGGAACTTGAACTGTTTCCTTTGGCTCATGGGGAACTGAGGCCAGTTGTTGCTCAGTGGACACTGGACATCTCTTGGTAAGGAGCAGTTCTCTGGCCAAGCGCTGTCTGATCAGAAGCCAGTTCTGACAAGTCACAGGAGGAGTCCCTTGCGAGCTAGCCCTCCAGCAGGTGACTACGGAGACTACAGAAGTAGCCTTGGAAATCCATACTCTCTCACAGAGAAGGACTAGTGCAGAATTCAAGAGTGTCAGTGCTGCCGAGAAAACGTGCTTCACAAGTTAATCAAAACCCAACGTTCTTGTGTTTCCTTCTCCGAGGCAGTATTTCTTTTGGCTTTAATTAAGAAATGGTTGCCTAAGATAGGATCCCCATTCTTCTAGGAGTCAAACTCAATTGTGTCGTTGATCCTAGACTTTCCCCAGTTTCAGAAAGCCAGAGCTGGAAACAAAGGATCCACATAAACCAACCTCGTTCTTAAAATCCAGACTGGACACACGTGCGCCGGCGGGAGCTTTGCTGACCTGGCTTCTCCTCGGAGACTTTGGCGTGCTGCGGAGGGGTCCGTTTTCAGGGAGGTGAATGAAGAGCTGGCAGTCTGGCTCTCACTTACTGTAATTGAGTCAGACGATTTAAATTGCCTCCCAGTTACTGAAAATGTAAACCACATAGAGCGTATGTAGGTCACAGCATTCCAGTGTGCGTGTCCAGCGCGGTGACTTAATGCCTGGATATGGCGGACACTCGGGTCCCAGCAACACAGCATGCTGGCTCAGCAAGTCCACGAGCGCACAGCAAGGCCACCGCCAGCATCTGCCTCTTTGGAAGACAGCCTGGAGTCGGTGCTCCAGCACATGGATTTACTTAAACCGAACAATGTGTCAGCTTATCATTGTGCTGTAAATTTTGGATAGCTTTCCTTGAAATCGTAACATGAACTGTGCTTTAAAAATCCTTTCTTTACATCAACTCTTCCATAATACCTCCAGATGTATTCCCCAAACCAAAGTGGTGCTCAACAGATATACAATAAACATTTCATTACAATAGGTATCTGAAGGAAGACTGACCACTGTCCCTGCCTCCGTCTGTGATTGACACCGGCTGTGGAGAAAGTAGCCTTGGGGACGTTAGTGGAACTGGAGGAAAGAGGTGGCTTATGTTTAAACTGATTTAATAGGAATAGCAGGGTAGTCAAGTGATTATTTTAGTACAAGAGGTGATAAGGAAGAAATGAGTTTTAGATGCAATCTTACTTTTAGAGCAATGGCTGTTTTCACATCTTGCCTTCTGAATAGAATACAAGGAATAGTCTGTTCAAAGTTTTACTTAAAACAGATTCCATGTTTTATATTTGGATTTTCCTTGGCAAATCTTCAAAGTTCAAACTTTCTGACATTTGGCTGCATCATAAAGAGTTATGTGCTAAAGAAAGCAATTTTCCAGTCTATCACAAGCAGCATTAACAAGAGACATTTGAGTGAGTGTGTCTCTGCGTGTCTGCTCTCACCGGCTGCTCCCTATGACAGCATTGCTGGGGGACCTCATTTCATCCCTCCCCCCATTTTTAGCATCTCATGCTCATAAACTTAGAATGTGTTGTAAATGAAGAAATACAGTGTTTTCCTGATGGGCTTACTGTCATTGTAGCCCCATTTCTGTTTGGAGTATTTTGTTTATGAGTTTATCTTCAGCAGAACCCAGGCTTCTCCAGTAATCTTGGGTGAGGAAAGAAGGCATAAACCTGTGAGCCTGGCTACTGATCTCCAGCAACTTTTACTGCTTCCAAGATGGGTGTCACACAGGGTGAGGAAAGTTCCCAGTTTCAGAGAAGGACTTTCTTGCCAGGTCTCTCTCCTGTGCTGCCCAAAGCAGCCTTCTTGACCCACCCCCTCCCTCTCTCTCCCTCCGTTTCATCCCCCCACCCCCGGAACTTGGAATCTGAGGTAACTTTGGCACTATTTCTAAGTCTATGTCTTGACGTGGTGATGAAAGAAAATATAACACTAACAGTGAAAATAGCCATCACACCAAGTCGTGTTCTTTTCAACTCATTCATAGGTTAACACTCTAACAACAGTCTCTGTGCATTGATACAATGTGTGGTTGCTTATGGAAACTTAGGTAATCGAGTAAGGGTTATATTTTAGACAAGCTGACAGACACATATCAACACATGAAATCATTCAATATATATTATTAAAACATATATTAGGTCCAATTGAGTTTGTTATTGTTCTCATTTTTTGAATTCTTTGTGACATAGAAGATCTTACATAGCCAACACAAACAGGACATAAAAGATAGTCAGAGATGATATTATTACCTATCCTGAAAAATTAGATAAAAATTCTTTTAGAGTGAGGAATTATAAAAGATGTTAAGATGACAGGTAAATTTAGCCAAAAAAGCTCTAAGATATATAGAAGCCATAAATATCCCACATAACTGAAATTTTAAAAACTCTAATATACAGTGACAATAAATTCACAAATTTCTCTTTATTCCAAATGAAAAACCAAGTTAGAGAACTTTACCAACTTAGAGAAACAGCATGGTAGTAGAGCATGCACAAGAAAATTTGAAGGACAAAAATAAAATGTTTCTAGATGTTAATAATTATCTCCAAAATTGTACAATAATGTAATACTATCAAAATTCAAATGAAATAAATGGAAATTAAAATAAGTCTATAAAATGTACCTGGAAAGCAGCAATTTTTCCCATTCTTCAAGAGCGTATCATGGGGTTATCACTAGTGCTCCAGGGCTGGATCTGTGCCCTGCTGGGGTTACCACACCCCAGATAGAAGCAAACACCCATAGCAGGTGAGAGAATAGAACTGGAAAGTCACTGACAAAGCCAAGTTCAATGATAGGAAAGCAGGCAGCACTGATGGTGAAGCAGAGAGAGAGAGAGGGCTTGTGGGAAATCCCAGAATCCAGTGCGGCAAGTCAGCTGGAAAATAAAACCTATGGCGTCTGCGGAAAGTGTCCCGTGGAGCTGCTGTGTCTCATGCTGATTGCATCAGAACATAGAACGTGAGTGCATTAATTCTAAGAAGGAAACAAGAGTGACTGTCTCTGTCCTTATTAGGAGATAGCTATTTTAAAAGCACTATAGTACAAGGGAAAAAGAATATAGTATGTAATTTTTTTTTTTTTTTTTTTTGAGACAGGGTCTTGCGTTGTAGTTCAGGCTGGCCCTGAGCTCACTATGGTGCCCAGGCAAGCTGCCGCGAACTCAGCAATCCTCCCGTCTCCGCCTCCCGAGTGCTGGGATTACAGGCGTGAGCCACCATGTCCGGCATTGTGGTATGCGGTGTTGATTGTTGGTGGGCGTGTCTCCACGCCCAGCATTATATGTAGTTACCGGGATCGAACTCAAGTCCTTGCGCTTGCGAGGCAGGCGCCGGAACCACTGAGCTAACCCTCCGGCCCATATAGTATGTAATTTTAACATAAAGCAAAAAATAGAATTACAATTTGTCTCCACCCAAGGCTGAAAGAAATGAATAGCAGTATATGAAACAAGTATGAGTAGCTCTTGTATCTCATCATGAAATGAAATACATTTTAAAGGAAGAAAGATTTAACTATGTTTACAAACAAAATAAAAAAGAGCACAGGATTTTGTTAAACTAACACCTACTTATAAAGTTCCTGAGCGAGTATATAGCATTCCTGATGCAGGGGATATAGCAATTAAAAATTATAAAGCCCTGTGTTCCTGTGTATAGATACAGTTCTGGGGAGAGAGATGCAGTGAACAAATGAATGATGAAGTCCGCACTATGTGTAAGAGGCAGAGTGCAAAAGCATGAGGTGGAGTGCAGAGCAGGAGCAAAGACCCTGTGGTAACAGCATCCCTGGTGAGCTGGGGACAGACAGGCCTTTGCTGTGGCTGCAGTGAATGAATGAAGGCCAGGCCATTGAGAGGTGAGCTGGGGGCCAGAATGACACAGGGTCAGGGCAGACTGGAGGCCACACAAGACTGCTGTGAGGACGGAAGCCTTTATTCTGAGGGAAAAAGAAGTCACTGGAGGGTTTCAAAAGGAAGGGTGAAATTATCAGTCCTACGTTAAATGGAAAAACAATCCCTCTGTCTTCCGTTTATTGTGGGAAGAGTAGACCATAAGGAAACAACTGTGGGTGTTATTTAGAATGATCTAGGTAAGAGATGTCATGAAACATTCAGTTCATGGGTTATGAAGTTAGAGCTAATGGGAACTTGGGACAAACACAGTGAGGATTTTAGGAGAAAGAGGGAGCCTAAGAAAACTCCAAATTTTTGGCCAGAGCAACTGGAAAGACAGAGATGTAATGTACTGAGATGGGAAATCTGTGGGAGGAAACATTTGGGGTGAGATTAGCAGTTCACATTTATACATGTTAGTTTAGCATTCTGATACAAGATCCGAGTAGAGGTCTCAAGAGAGTCTTTAGATATAATCTGGAGTTTGGGAAAAAGTCTGAGTTGGAGATACAAGTAATAAAACTTCCTGGATGTCATGGAATGTGAGAGCAAACAAAAATTATAATAGGACTATGGAGGACTGAAACTTGGAGCAGACACTGGGGAGGAAAAGTCAACAAAGGAGCACTACATGAAGCAGGAGGAAAATCAGGAGCATGCATGGGGGACAGAGAGTTGTCTGTGCCATGAGGAGTGGAGGTGTGGTCACGAGAAATGTCACTGCCTCAAGTGACTGAAACAGAAACCTCCTTGCAGCGGGCTCAGAAGGTGAACTGGTTGTGTCAGTGGAGGGGAGGTGCTGAGGCCCCTATTCTATCCGTCTACTGTTCTCCTCTGGCACGAATGCCCTGCTCTGTGTCTCAGATACCATAAGAAGAGCAGCTTTTCTTTGTTCAGTTCCTTCTACCTGGATGATCCTGCCTTGGAGATATCTGATCATGGACTGATACCTTTAAATCATGAGCCAAATCAAACCTATCCTGTTGTGGGTGATGGGTGTCAGGTAATTCTTCTTCTCTTGTTGCTTGGGTTAATATGCAACAATGGAGGTGATGTTTTGTAATTTCCCCAGAAAGATAACTCCACCTGCCACACACTGTATGGAAAAACTGCCCAGCTCAGCTCAGGTTGTGGTCCCAACAAAGTGAAAAAAAAATATTTTTTCTGTTATTGATTTTCTTTCATATTTCAAAAAAATTTTTATAGTACTGAGCCTTATCTAAGGCCTCACATAGGCTAAAGAAGTGCCTTAACCCTGAGCTCCATCCCCAGCCTCTAGAAAAGTTTTATTTTGAAACAATCTTGCTAAATTCCCAGGCTGGCCTGGAACTTGGTATCTTCCCGCTTGCAACTCTTTAGTAGCTGGGATTACAGGCTTGCACCTGTTGTGCCCAGATAGTTGTTGCTTTAAGATGCTGAGCTGGAGGATGTTGGGGTAAATCATTAGCTGATATAATGGTGCTATTTCATTTTAAAGACAGGATCTCACTCGATTGCCAAGGCTAGCTTTGAACTTGGGGGCTCAAGCAATCCTCCTGCCTCCCAGAAGCTGAGATGAGAGTGGTGTATGCCTGCCCCACTAAGGGTAATTCTTCAAAATTAGTATTCAATTTAAAGTTAGGTATTTTTTCAGATTTTATTTTTATTTCTAATACATTCCTCATAGGGAGCTGGTATAAGTACATGTCACATCTTAGTGCTTATTTTAACCCCTCCCCTCTTTTCATCATTTAATATGTTACACATATGATAAAGCTCTGTCTCCTTATTCTTATCATCTATCCTTTATTTTGTTCTTCATTTAGATTTTGGATTTCTCATGGAAGAGAAACCTTGTAAGATTTAAGTTTGTATGTCTACTTTATTTCACTTAACATTATGGTTTCAAGGTGCATCTTTTCCTATAAACATCTCACATTTACCCTTTTTAGGACAGAGTAATATTCCATTATAAAAGTTCACATTTTAAAATTTGTCTAATCACCTGTTGATAACCTTATTTCTTGTTGGGTCTTTTATTTTGGAGAATCTGATATTTTAATTTTAAATATTCTAGATATAGTATACCTAGCTGTCTAGGAGCAGCTGGAAACTTTACAGGCTATGTCTTCACTCTGTTGGTTATTTCCTTTGCTGTGCAGAAGCATTTTAATTTGATATTTGTTCATTTTTTGATTCTTGATGCAATGTCTTATCGAACTGGGGTTCTGCTAAAATGTCTTTGCCTCTGTTGATGCAAGAATTTTACCTATTTTATATTTCAGCAGATTGTTTCTGTATTAACATTTAGATCTTTTATTGATTTCAATTTTATTTAAGGATGTGGGGAGAGGTAGGAGTCCATGTTCAATATTCTGCATGTGGACAGCAAATTTTCCCAACCCCACTTATTAAAGAGTCTACATTTCCAGCATTGTTTCTGGGCCCTTTTCAAAGATCAAAGAGTTGAACGTGCCCAAGGTTGTTTCTGCATCCTCTATTCTGTTCTACTGAGCCATGTCTGTTTTTGTGCCAGTACCATGCTGTTTTTAATCACTGTAGCTTTTTAATATAAGTTCAAGTTAGGCATTGCAATGCTTTCTGTTTCATTCTTGGTACCCAGCCTTGCTTTTGCTCTTCTGGCTCTCTTCCAGTTCCACGTGAATGTTGTTTACTCTAGTTCTGTGAGGATAACGTTGGTGTTTTGACTGAGACAGCATGACATCTGTATATCATTTTGACTTTATTGATCCTGTCAATCCAGGAACAGACCTTCCCATTTTCTCATGTTCTTTTCAATCCCATTTTCCAGAAAAGTGTAGTTTTCATTTTACAGGTCTTTAACTTCCTTAGGTTAATGTGTAAGTAATTTTCTTGGTGTTACTGTGAATATCATTTTCCTAATTTCTTTTCAGTGAGTTACTTATACATGTACAGGAACTTTATTAACTTTTATGTCCCGATTTTGTATCCTACTACATTACTCAATTTGACTATTAATTATAGGAGTCATGTGGAATTTTGGGGTCCTTTATGTAAAGGATATCATCTATAAATGATAATAATAAATGATAATTTAACGTCTCCCTTTCCTACACATATCCTTTTTTATTTCTTTTTTCTTGCCTGATTGATCTTGGTAATGTTTCCATTAATATCTTGAACAATAGTGGCGATGGTGGATGTTCTTATCTTATTCCCTCCCTGAGTTTAGAGGAAATGCTTTTAGTTTCTCCCCATTGAGTCTGATGTTGGTTACTGGTTTGTCATAATGATTTTTTTTTTTTTGAGACAAGATCTTGCACTGTAGTTGCGAATGGCCCTGAACTCACTACGTAGCCCAGGTAAGCCTAGAACTCAGCAATCCTCCTGCCTCTGCCTCCTGAGTGCTGGTATTACAGGCATGATCTACCATTCTCAGCACTGTGATATGTGGTACTGGGGATCGAACTCAGGACCTTACACTTGCCAAGCAGATGCTAGAACCATTGACTAAATCCCCAGCTCTGTACTCTAATTCTTTCCATATTGGTTATTCCTGTTTTTTACCATTTTTGTGGGAGGGTTAGCTAGATTTTTATTAATGTCTTCTGTAGAGTCACTGACTGCTTAGTTTATTAAGCCCATTATCTGTTTAGTAACATCTTCTTTGAGCTCACTGAACACCTTATTGATATGTTTTGTTACCAGTTTTGTTATCTTTACATATAATTTGGCTGTGTGGCTTTTGATTCCCTTCCATTTGATACTGTATAAATCAACTTTAGGGGAACGAGGAGTTTTTGGAGGCAGTTTGTTGCTTTATCTTTTGAAGTTTCAATTTTTTAATGTACTTACTTCTTAAAACATATCTAGGGCTTACAAGTTCATTATAGTGACAAACTTCTTCCTAACATAGAGAGTTGTTTAGTGAATGTCTGCTTTTAGCAATGCCCCCGGGTTTGGTTAACTGCTGACCTTTGCCTCTGGCCTGGGGTCAACCACCTGCCTTGATTTGGGAAGGGAGGTTGCAATGTATTTGCCACCATACCCAGTTCTCCAGGAATGGGTCACAGCATTTTTATTGACAGAGGGGTAATCACAGTTTTTAGCAGTAATAATGTTACTTAGTTTATAGTAATAAAATTGCAACAGTAATAGCATGAAAGACTAACAGGGAATTGAAAAACCCTAATAGCCAACAATAAGCCACCATTAGCCATCAAAGAGATCTGTGATTATATTATGAGCACTAAGAAAATTCAAATATTAGTCTAGAGTAAATATCTACTAAATTCAACTACTTTACCTCCACCAACAATAGAACAGTGTTCAACAATAATAGCATAGAGTTAAATAGCTACCTAAAGATTTATAAAGCTTGTATTTATACAAGTAAAAATAGAGGGAGTGGGGAAAATCAGAATTTTTAAAAAAGTAAAATTAGAAAATTTTTTCAATGGGAGATGAAATGGAGGAGAAAGAAATTAAATAGATCATATTTAAAACTGTAAGGAAATTAAGAGTATTAGGAAACACACAGAAACGAACAAACAAGAAACAGATGAAAAAAATAAAGTGAGAAAGAAAATACAGGAAGCAAGAGAATCAGGGGGATGGAAAAAGTTAAAAAAGAAAAAACAAAGAGAAGAAATCCCCCCCAAAAGTTCTCTTCCTGGGTGTCGGCTTCATTTGTGACCTGGCTGGCTGCCTGGTTCTTGCCTCTGCTGCCCCATGACAAGGGGACGCCTTGTCCCCAGTACGTAGCTAGTGGGTGGTCATGACAGGTGGCACGACCAGGCATGACTTGCACTGCTCTCTGCTGGCCTCCATGCCAAGTGGCAAGGAGAGGCTTCCTTGACTTAAAGGCAGGAACACCGAGGTGTTAGGAGTTCAAAGAGCAGAAAATAGAAGATACAGGCTTTCTTTCATATTCTTTTCATAGAGTAAAATAAATTATGGGAAATGATAAGATTGTTGGGAAGTACAAAGAGAGATTTAAAAGGAAAATAATCAATATCTGTCTTTACTTGTGAATAGTTCTAATTCAGATATACTGCATCTGAGTATAGATGAAAGGATGTTGAAGTACACAAGGAATACTGAATGAATGGCCATAGAATTCCATTTGAAGGGCAAATGGATTCTACAGCTTTTATCCTTAATTAAGCTTACTGCTCTAACTTGGATGTGCATACTGATCACATTCATCGTATGAAATCTGCACCTGTACATGATATATTTTGATACACACTTTCCCATTCCCCTCCTCTCTTTTCTACCCCACTTCTCCCTATTTACAAGAGCTTTGTTTCCATTTTATCTTTCTTTTCCCAATTCTTTTTTCCCTTAAACTACCATTCTACTGATTTGAAGGAATGCTGTTTATCAACTCACACAGAATGCTCCTGGGAAAGAATCTTTATGTGTATCTCTTTGGCTTCCTCCACAATCATTGTTATCTTTCTCATAAGAAAAGAAAGAATATGAAAGTGAAGTGTTTCTTATGTACCATCTGAGGAGACATCATGCAGAAGAGACACTATGCAGTCATTTTTACTAATTACCATGGACTGTAAATGGTTAACAGAGGAGCTTTGTAGCCTTTGATGAAGCATAACATACAGCTACACAGGAAAATCAAGAAGAATATTTAAATGAATAAATGAATGTATCTTTTAGTTCCATTGAAGGTATACAAATGATTGTTTAATGGAAAGAAAAGATTAATCAAATGTGAACAGAGCTGTGTCTCAAGCTAAGCAGGATACTTGGCTTACAGTGCAGTACAGGTATGCTGAATGAATGAACAAGTGAGCTGTCGCATAAAGATCACATCCTCATGAAGTGAAGGAAAAGTAATTCCTGCTTACATCTGCTTTCCCAGTTGTCCTCGCAAACAACTGCAAACCTAAGTCTAGAAGGGTTTTTCTGATCTCTATGAACAGTCTGGAATCCTAGCTTTTCACCGAGTCCTGTTACCTTGGGTTCAAGAAATTGGATAAAAGCCCTCAACTTTAAATTCATACTTACTCTATTCACTACAGTTTCTCAAACTTTGTTACTAAAATCACAGGTGCTTAGTTGTCTTTGACTTTGTGTGAGCTACTGCAAATCATACAACTTCTTTTGAAATGTTTTATGTTGTATAATCCTATGTCTGGCTTGTTTTGAAGCGTTAAGACATGCTGACTTAAAGAGAACATTTCTTATGGTGTGAATAGATACAGACTTCTTCATTTTATTCCAGAAAATGAGTAAAAGTCTACTAAAGTACTTCCACTTCAGAAAGATTCATTTCATGATCCAGCCAAAAGGGACACTAAGATTCTGGAGAAAAAATCATCCCTCAAACCGAGGAGGGCACAATCTGCAGAAATAGAAGCCTTCACGCCCATATTGTGAGACTGCTTAATTTTCTACCAAATCTTACTTTCTTAGGAGAATTGCCATTATCAGACATTTCCATTATTTTCCCAGAAGAGTAGCACGTGTTCTTATATCCAATATAACAGTGAAGAAAGTGTTCATTGTATAACTACCAACATATGTAATATGATTTAGCCCAATGATTCCAAAACCTAGTCATAGGAATTACTACCAATTTGGTTTTAAATAACAAATTCCCCGTATAAAATTTCTAATTCTAAAAGATTGAGAAAGTCTCAGGTGGACTTATTTATAACACTCTATAACAGTGATTCTTCTCTGGCCAGACTGTCTCCAGTTTATTGGGAAGACTTTCAAAATCACTGCTGTATTGAACGGAAATGTATGGCAGTTGGTATTTGCTTGTGTGACTACAAAGGAAAAAAAGGTAAGGAAAATACTTTTTCTCTCTGCAGTAAAGTAGATGTAGTTATGACTTTTGCTATCCCATACAAAACAACTGATATCTTTTCCAGCAGTCAATTTATAGATACTAACAACCACCCTCCGAAGCCAGTGAGTTTGTATTAACTTTGCATGAGACAAACTTCTCAGGGCTCCAAGAGCTTTACTCGTGAATAGCTCTAATTCAGATGTAGCACAGTCTCTTTCCTGTTTAAGTTGTCATTCTGCACAGTACGTGCTGTTCCTTCAACATCCAACAAATTTCTGATTCCTCACCCAGGACCCACATCCTGAGAGAGGTGTATTTTAATTCTGGTGTAGCGGGAAGTGCACATGTATAATTTAAGAAGCCATTTTCAATGTTATTCTCTGCTTTTTGTTTGGGAGGAATAAAACCTATTTGTTTTATAATACCATAGAACAGGAAGAAAAGCTGAATGAAATTTTGTATTATGGGACTATCCAGGGGATAGTCAATTCCTCTGGGAATCACATTTGAGAATGACATGTTAGAACTGGTGGGGATGGAGAAACATTCACGTCTCCTCTGTGTACCAAAAGGGACATCTAATAAACATCAACCCACATGGTTATGGGAGGCTGTTGCTCAGCCTGTTAAATCTTAAAGCACCTTGGGTTTTACCAACTAACACAACTGCTGTCCATGACTTTCCTTTTCTAATGCCACTTCCCAGCTCCCAGTAGTCCTTTTCCTTTACTGTAACTTCCACCTGAATCTGAATGATCCACCATTCAGCCCACAGTCCAGAATTCTTAGGATGACATAGTGGCTGCCATGCTGGAGAAACTGATCCTTGGCTTCTGCATACTGAGTGTCAAATGCATAATCAAGCAGGTCTTCACTCCTCTCCAGAGTTATCATAGGTTGTGTGTTGAAACCGTTTACCCTGGAGGTTAATTCATAAATTTATAAAAATGTTAAATGATGATTTAGTGAGTTATATGTATTGTCAGACATTTATTGCATTTTGCTTTTAGAAAATGTTAAATCACTGCAAAGTTATTGAGCTTTAATTGGCAGGAATTTTCATTACCATGGCCATTGGTTTAAAAACTTTTGAAGACTGATCAAGAAAATTAGGCATATTTCATATGTGTCTGAGTTCCAGCTACCATAATATTTCTTGTCCTATTTTCCATTTTGGAAGCAAAGATAAATGATTCTGAATATAAATGAGAGAAAATGATAGTAGATTTCCAAATCTAAATACTCTTTTTGTACAGGCTGGTGCACAATTGCTTATAAGACTTTTTATGCAGAAAAAACTAAAACAAGCAACATAAGCCTCTAATAAGTCTTTGCAGCCAAATTTCTTCCAGTATCTAGACCAGCTCCAATAGACAAAGTCACAGATGATTGATTAATGGAGGAGCACAGGAAGAGGAAGCCTGGTGGCTTACTGTTGCCAGCATTCAAACTATGACCATAGTTTCAATGAGAGGTTAAAAATAGCCCAGTAGAATTGTGTTTTCATTTTTTTTATGTTGCTTAGAGTCAAGCTGAATGCCTACTGTAGCTCAAAAGAGGGTTACAAGTTTTGTGTGGTAATGGAAATGTTGATCACGCAAAGATCACTTTTGAACTGTTAACTTCTGTCATGACAAGGAACACTAGGATTGTTAATTCTGACGGTACAATTACATGCTTGTGATTACACCCCCTGTAATGGTAGCTGTACCTGCAGGGTGCTAAATTTGAGTAGCATATTAGGTTTTGACAATGACCTTCATAAATCCCATGATCGTAATAATGAAAAACTGCTCTGGCCTTGTGATGACACAAAAATATCTGATATCTTTTGATGGGGCTTGTGCTCCAATTTAATAAACATGCTCTGAAAGTAGTGCCCCAGACTAGTCAAAGACAAGTTGGTTCAAATTTTTTAATTAAGATAAAAATGATTGTGAAATATGAAACTTTTAAAACTTTTAAACTTTATTCAGACTGAACAGCCGAATAGAAGATTCCTTTACAGAGGCTAAAGGAAGATGGGCCTCATCTGTGTGTATCACACGGAAGAAACTGGGGTAAGGGGCCAGAGGGTTAGCTCAGTGGTTCTGGCGCCTGCCTCGCAAGTGCAAGGTCCTGAGTTCGATCCCCAGTAACCACATATAATGCTGGGCATGGAGACTCACGCCCACCAGCAATCAACCAGCAATCAGCACCTCATACCACAGTGCCGGGCGTGGTGGCTCACGCCTGTAATCCCAGCACTCGGAAGGCAGAGACAGGAGGATTGCTGAGTTTGAGGCTTGCCTGGGCTACATAGTGAGCTCAGAGCTAGCCTGAACTACAAAGCAAGACCCTGTCTCAAAAAAAAAAAAAAAACCGAAAAAAAAAAAACTGAGTTAAGTACAAATATATCATACAGTGATCTAGATAATGACCATGTTGAATAAATGTTTGCTTCAATTTTAGAAGTAGAGAAATCCAGAACCATCAGACTCTCTTATACAGTGGCTACTGTACAATTCTACTTTTCCTAGCAGGAAAATGAAATATAAAGAGCTCAGATGATTTGCTCAACATCACAAAGCAAATAAGCAGTGGATCTGACACTAGAAGTCAGATGTTCATTCAACAAACCCCTGTGGAACCTAATTGGCTCCTTGCAATGGCAAGTGGTGCAGGAGCTGTCTATAGCTTCTTGCTGTCACTCGCCGGCAAGGACTAAATAGGTCACGGGTAGAGAGAACTTGAGGACAGACCAAGGTCTCTCTAGAGCTGAGCTAGCAGCGTGGCTGACAGCACTGGGGGAGGACACAGATTGCTCGAACTGCATAGAGCCAAGGGTCAGTGGAGAGATGTCTCAGGTACGAGAATTTCCTTGAACTTGGGCATCATCACACTCCGGGCAAAAGCAGTGAGCGGAGGGCAGGGACAGACAAGACTGGGTGTGGACAAGAGTCTGGAGCCTCGCCAAATTCAGAAAACTTCTGCAGGCAAATGAGAAATCACTGTCGGGCTTTTGGTGGATTAATAATGTTACCTAATTTGCATATGAGGAGCAGCTGTCAGGCTAGAATGTGATTATTGAATCAGAGAAAGAGTAAGAGTGGAGGCCGGGACAATGCTTCTTCTGTCACCACACAGAGGGTCTTTGTGAAGACACTACTTCCTGTTGGAAAACTGTAATACTGTATAGGATCTGTCAGAACAAGACTCTCTCTTGCCATTTGGCAGACCACTATTGCCATGGATATAAACGTCTGTGCCATGTGAGGCGACGTGTTGTCCAGTGACAGCCTCCTCGGGTGGCCCTGACTACCCACTGCTCCTAGGACCCCAAACATCGTTGGGACTAATTCTGTAGAGCACTTAAAATGTCTAAGTCTCTTTCCTAAACATCATTTCATTTACATTTCCCTATAATTCTATTTAATAGTTCAAAAAAAGTAGGTTTTTTTTTTTACTCCCATTTTATGGCTGTGAAAATGAAGCCTCAACTAAGCTACATGACTTACCTCAAATGGGGACAGTGGAGCTGATGGCTGGTCACTGCTCTCTTCACTTCTAAACATTACCCTTTATTACTCTTCGTTGTTTCTATAACTGTAAAAAGTAAAATCTCAAAAAGGGAAAAGATGCTAACTTCTTAAGCATGTTTAACAAGCATCTAGCATCACAAAGAGGTCAGGGTGGGAAGGGCAGAAACCTTTCTTCCTCCCAAAACAGAAGCCAGGTTGGGGAGCTGGGTCAGTATTTCTGTTTGTTAGACTCGGGGTGAGGACAGAAGGTTGGCTCTTCACGATGCAGAGAGGCACTTTGTCCCTAATATTTGAAATCCAAGCCAGATTTTTTTACTGCAAGCCATATTTTAATAATTGATTTTGTATTTTTGTCCTTCTTATGCTTTTAAAAGGAAGGAGAGGGCCGGAGGGTTAGCTCAGTGGTTCCAGCACCTGCCTCACAAGCTCAAGGTCCTCAGCGCGATCCCTGGTAACCACGTACAATGCTGGGCGTGGAGACTCACACCCACCAGCAATCTGTACCACATACCACAGTGCCGGGCGTGGTGGCTCACGCCTGTGGTCCCAGCACTCGGGAGGCAGAGACAGGAGGATTGCTGAGTTCAAGGCTTGTCTGGACTGCATGGTGAGCTCAGAGCCAGCCTGAACTGCAAAGCGAGACCCTGTGTCAAAAGAAAAAAAAAGAAAAGGAAGGAGAAAGTGGATCCTAATTACAAGTCAACATCCGTCCAAATTATGCACTAATTGAAGTACAAATGTGTTATTGTAGCCATAAAAATACGCAATGCATTTCACATTTGCCACTTTACATATGAGAGACGGTTATGCAAAATGTTCTAGTCTTACTTTACAGCCTGCCTGCATACTTTAAGACCTTCCTTAAAACAAAATACCAAGTGTATTTAGTGAACAGATACCTTCCAAGATCGGAGAGGAAGAGAAATTAGTAATGGTAAAATCTGACGAAGCGTCTCACAGGGCTGCAGTGACCAGGACCGCTCCTGCCATGGAGTCCACGAGGCTGAGCCGCAGGCCTCCCTCTCTGCACTCACACTCTGGCCCCGCAGTTAGAGTGGCCCAGAGAACTGCTTTTGCCTGGAGAACAGAAGCCAAGCACTCGGCTCTTATCAACCAACACAGGCCCGGAATACGGAGCCTGACCCCTGACTTGCCCCGGGCTGCTGTGCTGTCCTGCCACTGAGCTTCCGGGCCACACAGAGTGAGAATCCTCACTTCTCTGTGCCTCGCGGCACCTTGCTGTGAGGCCGTGTGTATCAAACCTAAAGAGCTAGATGAGGCCCTGGTGTATAGCAAGTACAAGAGGGTTATTCTTTTGTTGTTGCTGTAATTGAAGAGTTATCCGATATTACAGGTTTTGTTCAGTCATGAAGATCCGGTTACCACTCAGTGCACATACTTAAGGAACATGGGAAAATGGGGACAGGGGAAGCTTAGATAATTATTTTCAGAGTATTTTTTTTTCTCTTTCATAAATCTTTTTTAGGAAAAGAGAAGAAATTTCTACAACTTCCTGTTCCCCTCCTGTGATTAAGTACAGAATTAAGCGTTTCTGTCTCCCAAAGGAAGTATACGCAGCAGTTAGTGCAAGTAACGTTCTTAGGGCTATTCCAAAGGCAAGCGTAGGAGGGACTAGAGGGCCTACGGTTGGTGGGGGACTCCAGGCGAGGGAAGCATCAGACAAGCAACTCAGGTCTGAGTCTGCCTGATTTGTTATGCCATTCTGAGCACTGTTCCTCAGAGTGATAAATTTCTCAAAACCTGAGCACTAGGGTTGTTGCCTCCTGGCATAAAACACAGAAAGCATTATAGTGGACGATGTCTAAAACATTAAAACAAAAATCAAAGCAGTATCTGTGTACTAGCTTATGTGTTCATCTTCTTCCAATTCCCAAAAGCAAGAACTATTTAATTTTAAAAATATGCATATCTGGAAATAAACACTAAACTTGAATTCTTTTTTATTAACTGAAATAATTACCCAATACCATTCTTGCTGTCTCAAAAGTGAAATAAACATAGGTTTGTAATGGTATAAATAACAGACATCTCAGATTTCTGGGAATTGAGGGATATATAGCCGTCAACCTTATACCATAATTTAAAACAGACTGGAAGAAACTATAATTTGCCATAGATAGTCATTTAATACTTCCACAGAAATACCATTCTTCTTAGATTTCAAATGCTTTAAATTTTGTAATGTACCATAGTTTTTCCAATTAAATATTTTGAAAAAAGATTATTTCAAAATTTTCTGCATCTGGGGAGGAAAAAAAACAGAACTTTTTTTAATAGCTAAGTTGTAGCGTTTAGACATCATTTGATTATAAGCAAATGACAATCTAAACCAAACCGGATTGGAGCAAAATAGAATTTATTGCATCATCTAACCAAGAAGCTCAAACTTGACTGGTTTGAATGATTCATCGGGATTTGGTTTTGCTCTGATAACTCTTGGTGCTGCCTTGGAGGTAATTATTCTTCCATTCTTGGAAGGTTGACTTCATGAGTGTAAACTGGCTGCCAGTGCTCCAATTTTACATAGCCAGGTTGCCACTATGTAGTACGGAGGGTCTGTTTCTCTGAAAACTAAAATATAAGACTAAAGATGGAGCTTCAGCTGCCACATTTGACCCATCGGATCTTGACTGTCCTTGGACAAATCCCTGAGGCCAGAGTAGGATGTACACTGTGAGGGGCACTGTGATGGGCTGGACTTCGAGCAACCCTCCCTCCCTGGGGGAACAGAAAACCCCAACTTTTCTAAAGCACATTGACTAACAGTGGCAGAGGTGCTTCCCCCAGAGAAGAATAGAGGGGCTATGAGTAAGCACTTGAGAAACATACCTCATTGGTTTTCTTCACCATTTTAAGAACAGCACATAGCACAGTGTTTGTGAGAGAGCAAGAGAACAATAAAAATAAAGGCAATAATGACTTGCTCTCTTTCTAGACAAATGAGTAAAGATGGCTGTCAGTAAGGATGTCATTTTCCTGCAGTTTCCCATTCCAGATGTCCCCTCCTTCCTGAGACTTGGCCTCGCTGATGATTGTGCCCCTCAAGATCCCACTTCTGAACACTCAGCAACCACAGAAAGTTTGCAGTTTTCCATTTCTACAGCTACAGAGTAGTGTTGATCTTTACTATCTGCCATCTGCAAAAGACAGTAGTAGAAATTCATTTTTCTACCCTCTTCTTTTCTCTCCATCTACACTGCTTTCAGAATAGTTAGCTTTTAAAAATAGCTTGAGTATGGTCTCTTATCAGCTGATAAATATGCAGTCATTTTCATTTTCCCTGAGTGAAGTTGAAACTTTGAGCACTCGATTAAGATCCCTAAACTATTATTCACTGTCTTCTCTCCTTGCTTTCAAAGATAACCATAAATGCCTATGGAAAAAGGATCATGTCACTTTACCTTGTGTGGTTTTATGCCTTTCTAGCTAGCTCATATATTGGAGTTTTATATGTAATAAGGTATCAATAACTAAAAAGAAATGGGTATATAACAATAATTGATATATGGCATAATTATCATATAACTGCATTGCTGTCATGTCATGTTTCTGGGGTCATAAATAAAAAATAGGCTGTTTGCGAGCAGTTTCTCTTTATGTTGCTCAGTCCAACTCAGTCTGAAGAAGATCAACAGTCTATTTTTTTAAATTGAATTCTTTATAGGTACATTTTATATACAGCTCACAATCACACTCAACATTAGAGAATTTGTACCAATATATGACACAAGTTAATTCTCATTTTTACCCATATCCCTACCCAGCCCACAACACACCCACCCCTATACATAATGCTATTTCTTTTTCTTTCCAAATCATATTTATTCTTTCCCCTCATTACAGTCTATTTTTTTATAACTTTCATAGGAAGTTTTCCAAATTGGGTTAGTGATGGTGGATATTCACACAAAGGGAAAAAAAAGAGCATTTCTCTCTTGTTTTTTTTTTTTTTTTGAGTGGTGAAATGTCTTAGTGAAATTTATTATTTTACAAAACATCAACAAATTAAGAAGAAAATAAAACTATCATAAGAGAAAATTATTCCTAGTAATTGAGAGCTATAATAGTAGAGGTCATAAACATAAGAGTTTGCAAATTTAAAATACATGAGTAAAGGATATTTCTGGTTGAGGAGAATAAAACAAACATGTTTATGCACTTCTGTTAAAGGAAATTGACATGAAGGACTGGTATATGTAAGAATTAAACTACTGCCGGGCGTGGTGGCTCATGCCTGTAATCCCAGCACTCGGGAGGCAGAGACAGGAGGATTGCTGAGTTCGAGGCTTGCCTGGGCTACATAGTGAGCTCAGAGCCAGCCTGAACTACAAAGCGAGACCCTGTCTCAAAAAAAAAAAAAAAAAAAAAAAA
>PVIC010025130.1:0-25522 GCA_004025085.1 Thryonomys swinderianus
GCTTTCATGCTTTTAAAAATCTCAAAATGGTCCATCTGGTCACCGTACCTCTAACACAGATCAAGGATTCAGGTGCTGTGGTGGCAAATGGAAGAAACTGATCCTGGCCAGGGAAGGAATGCATTGAAAGTAAGGCCAGTAACTCTTAGAGTCAATGGGAAAGCTGGAGAGGAAGGCTCAGAAGGTACGTAGACACCAAAGCTTGTCTACTATTCTTGGTAAAACCTTTTCATGGTGTTTTTAAACCCACGTTGATCAAGAAGATGAATGGTTCCTATTTCTAGAAGGAAAAAGGAGTCAAGCTGCATTTTCTTTGTCTTTAAACCTTTAGTCGGTGGGTCAACATTTCCCAAATGCTTTGTTCACATCTTGATTGTTACTGAGGAGGCACAGCCTGTTCTTTCATATCTAAACTTGGCAGGTGCATTTGTACACCCTCTATTCCTTTCCTACATGTAGAAAACCTGCCCATTAGTTGTCTCGAAAAGTGTCTTCAGAAATTGGACAATATGTTAAAACTGTGAAAACAAAAGATGAATCTCTAAAAAGACTTAACTTGTAGGTGGGGAGAAAAAGATCTGTATTATCATACTGAATAAAGACACATCTTAACAGTCTGAAGGCCAAGATATGCAGGAGAATGAGCAATTTGTCCAATCCCGCTTTTGGGTTTGAAGAGTTAAGGAATAGGTGGGCTTTATACACAATTTCTAAAGCTGCCTGTCTTCAGCAGTGATTCCCCATGACCTTTAGCAGCAATCTTTGTTTCTCTAAAATGGGGCTGTGGTTATAGATCTGCCTCTCGAAGATGCAGGCAGGAATAGCTTACAACTAGTGGGGGAAAGGAACTTGCTTTGAAAAAAAAGAAAGTGCTAAAATAAGAACAGCTTTGCCTTCAAGTCTGCTTTTGTTATTCTCACAAGAACATAGTTTATCATATATAGAATCTTTTACTTTACGTGGGAATCAGGACAGATCTTTATTTTGTCACACGCGGAGAGGCATGGTTTGTGCTTGGAGCTCATCTTCCCTAGCCTGGAGATAGGTGCCTGCCCCTGGTGACTAGCTGGGAGGGGGCTGCTTGCTGTGAATGGTCACTTGTCACTCTCTCTAGACAGCTTCCTAGTTATTGGCCAGAACCTGTTCTCTGTGGGGTGTCCACTTGCTAGGAAAATCCTGTCAGAATTGTAGGCCCATTTGTTTATTTGTTGATACATTCAGCAGTTTTTGAGCTTCAGCTATATTCTGTGACTTTTCTGTATTTTGAGGTCACGGAGTCCATCAAACTCTTGGTCCCTGCCCTCGGGGAAATTACAGTTAAAAACCAAGTTTATGTTAAATTGCTCAAGATTGAAGGCTGATCTTTTGTCTGTGTTGCCAGACTTAGCATAGTGCTTTAAAATATGTGTTTGATTGAATTAAAATTGGAAAGTCAAAGCAGTCTTCCTGGGGACTAAGGGGCAAAAAAGATTAAAGTTTGACAGTCTCCAAAAGATGATTCGTCCCTCTGCAGATGTAGAACACACCTGTGTTTTCATATGCCATTAAATCCTTTCTTCAGTCAGGAATTCTTTAGAAACTTTTTTTTTTAATTTAGGAAGTCTCATCTTTACAATGTGCTCTGTACAGTATCATCCCTTAATTCTTTGTACTTCTTTGTCTATCTTTTACTCTTTTCCCTAAACTGCCTTCCCAGTTTTCTGCAGCATCTCCTTTAGCAGTGAAGCAAGAAAATAGGGGAAGTTAGGCAAATAGGACACAGTTCCTGAAGCGTTAACTGGAAGTAAATTTAAAGTCAGGCTTAAGGTAGTCAGTGTATTGGAGGGTATGAATAATTAACTTGAGCAAACTGATTATTGGGATTTATTTGGAATGCAAGAGGCAAAGAACAGGCCCCTGATCAAATGGTGAGATGTTGGACGAAGTGAAATGCAAATGAAGCAGTTTGAATTCCAGACATCAAAGGCCTACCTGCATCCGGAGCTTTCCTGGTCCCAGAAAGTGTAGAAGAGGTCAGTGGGGGCCGAAGGGTTAGCTCAGTGGTTCCGGCGCCTGCCTCGCAAGTGCAAGGTCCTGAGTTCGATCGCCTGTAACCACATACAAGGCTGGGTGTGGAGACTCACGCCCACCAACAATCAATACCGCATACCACAGTGCTGGGCGTGGTGGCTCATGCCTGTAATCCCAGCACTCGGGAGGCAGAGACAGGAGGATTGCTGAATTCGAAGCTTGCCTGGGCTACATAGTGCCAGCCTGAACTACAAAGCGAGACCCTGTCTCAAAAAAAAAAAAAAAAAAGAAGAGATCAGTGGATTCAAAGATCTACCCTGTCTGCTCTACAGGTCCCTTCTTGACTGTGGGGAGCTTTCCCTTTATTCTTTCTAAGAAACGTGTGTGTGGCCATTCCCATCACTCGCTTCTTGTTTTGTCAGCTTCAATCTTCATTACCCCAACACAGGACTCTAGAGCTAGAGGGAGTTGGTTATACTAGGAGAAGGAAGCATAGACACTCTTTCTGCATCTCTACACATGTTTTATGAAGGTCAAAACTCAACCTCCAAGAGCTGTTACTTAGGCCTTGTCCGAGACAGCTTCTGTCTGTCCCCCTGTGGATAGGATGCTATCTCAGTGTTCCTGTCTGACGGCTAGGAACTCCTTCAGTTAAATGCTTAAAATTTTCCCACATGGAGGGGAAAAACACACAGTCAAAAAATGGAAAATATTTCCATATGGCTACAGCAGGTGTGGGACCAAATTATCATGAAGCCTTTATATGCCATGTCAAAGTATATAGATTTTATTCTGGATGTAGTTGGGGATCATTGGAGGCCTTAAAGCAAGAAATTCATGTGATTTGATGATATGTGTTTTAAGAACAAAAAAATCTGGAGAGTGGATTAGGTTGAGAGCAGAGAGACCATTTAGGAGGCTATTTTAAGGCCCATGTAGTAATGAAGACTTGTGTAAAGTGATGCTTTGGGTTCAAACCATCCTTCAAACCACCCAGCCTGGGTTCAAACCTAACTTTCACCTCTGACTGGACATGTTGGGCATGGTACATACACCCTCTGAGCATCAATTGCTTAATCTATAAAATGAGTGTGATAATAATGCCTACTTTATAGATTTTTTTTTTTTAGACAGGGTCCCACTTTGTAGTTCAGGCTGGCCCTGAGCTCACTATGTAGCCCAGGCATGCCTCAAATTTAGCAATCTTCCTGTCTCTAACTCCCGAGTGCTGGGATTATAGGCGTGAGCCACCACGCCTGGCCTTTGTAGAATTTTTGAGAGAATTCATGAAGGTGTTCTCTGAGAAGTGCTTAGTCCAATGCTGACACACTGTAAGTGCTTTGCAGTGGTTACATAGGAGGAGGAAGTAAAATCCACCTTTAAGGAGGTGACAGTGGATTCAGAGAAGGACCAAGTTTGAGAACTATTTAGACTTAGCAATCAACTCAGTGTGGCCAAGGACAGAGAGGAAATCATAAAGACTAGGATTTCTATCTAGAGTCAGTGGTATACAGGCAAAAGAGCTAGGGGAGGATGTGCTTATAAGCAAGAAAAGAAGGGATGTGCATGAGGGTTTATAGACTTAATCTGAAGTATTTGTTAAATATACAGATAAGGCCTAAGAGAGTTGAGGATCTAAGATAAAACTGGGAGTTGGAATCATGGAATTGAGTTATATTTCTTTCCTAAAACGTACAGCTCAGCACAACAGAGGTTCAAAAATTTAAATTTATTTATCTGGCATTGAAAGTTATAGTTATATATTTTTATTAGCTTGTATAGATTCCAGCTAAAGAAGCACTAAGTTTCTGGCAACGGATAAGTAGCGGAATAGAAAAACAAAAGTAATTTTAAAAGAAAAGAAAATCTAAGAGATGGGATCCTCACTCAGGATGCTAACTTAGTTCCAGGACAATCTTTTGGGAATGGGAGCCAGAGAGAGGGTGTCCCCAAATTAAACCTCAGCATCTGTGAAGGACTGGTCATCCTTGTCCCCGACCCAGGTAGCACTCACCTCTGAAGTGTCTGATCTGTAGGTAGAAGTGGAAGTCCCATAAGAAGTATTTCTGAAGGTTCATGTTTGGATGACCCATGTGTCAAGGGTGTAGGAAACAGTACCCACCCTTCAGGAGAAGGGGCTTGTATCAGGGCCCTAGAAAACATAATGGAGCTCAGGGCCAGGTTTCCGTCCCACTGGAGCAACTAGATTGCAAATCAGAACACCATTGTAGAAGCGCAGTCTCGTATAAAGTCAGTAACACCGAGGGAAAGAGGTGCTGCTCAGAGGCACAGGGAACCCATTCTCTCACCTAGGATTCAGGGTTAGGGTCAGAAGAGCAATGCTAGAACCCATCCTCCGGTGGGAATGGGGTTTCTGATGAGCTCGGTCAGGGCAGATTTGGGAAGTGGGTGGTATTCATCTTAAATTTTGAAATCTATAGAGCTGGGAAAGGAATTCACATTTTTAGCTTTAAATCTTCACTCTGATCTCAAAGATCCGGTAAGCTGACATTTACTTGGAATGTCTTGTCCTACCCTCTCCAGCTCTCCGGGTCTGTTCTTTGTGTAGAGTCCTGTTGCACCTGTACGTGTGTTCTCAGCACACACATACATGCATACACACATGCACACACACACAAGGTTGCTCTCCATTTTTTGCCTTCTACGAGATTCACGAGCAATGTGCATGACGAACTCACCCAAACACCACCTCCATTGAGCCTCCAATGTAAACTCTAGAATCCCGTGCAGTTTCTGCCCATTTTGTCCTGTTCAAACTCAGTACCTCACACCTGTGTGTCAATACTTGCCTCGCCCTGAGTTCTCAGCCTCAACAAAGTCGACAGACTGTCCTGTTGAGTGGTAGCAACAACAGCAGCCACTACATTTGTTAAGCCCATAGAATGTACAGAGTGTTGTCCTAAGTATCTAGAATGAAATGTCATTTAAATCTCAAATTGCAACTCTGCAAGGCATATATAGTTATTGCAACTCTGCAAGGCATATATAGTTATTCTGCTTTTACTCGTGAGGAAACTGACATTCAGAGTTGACTATTTACCCGAGGTCAGGTAGCTAGGAAGTGGGAGAATTCTAATTTGACTGATTCCAAAATTCATGTCTTCAACTGTCGTGCTCTAAAAAACCCCAAACTTTTCTGTAAATGTGTTCCTTATCTTCCAGATGAGCTTGTCATGGAAGATGCTAAGACTTGACTAACCTCTTTATAATAATCAATGAAGAGAGTCCAATAGTTTGTTTGCTCAGATGACTAATCTTATTAACAGAGAACCTAGCTGAAAGAGGAGGTTAAAACTATTAATCATCTAATCAACAAAACCTGAAACTTAACTCTCTCTCCAAGAATAATAAATAAATAAGATTTAAAAACTGCACAACACTTTTGTGTAGCACCTGTCTCATTTGATGGTTTTATTTATCCTAGGAAGTCTAAGAACTATAATTTCCCCAGTAGTACCTCTGTTGGGAGTGGGTCAAGAAAATTGGTCAAGTATGAACTATGTCCTGGCTACAGGGCCTGTGATTTGCTATCCAACCTCATGCTATCCAACCTCATGAAGTCATCTCACTTCTCTGCTCCATTTTTTTTTTATCACCGGAAAAATTTGGATCTGAATAAGGACTAGAATTACAAGTTAGAAATTAGTGTAAATAAATGGATGTAACAGAGTCTAAGGTGAATGAATGTATGAAGAAGTTTGTTTCCTAATCCAACTGTGTGAGGAAGGAAGCACAAAATCGCCTATAACAACCTTAGGAGAGGTGAAGAGAAACATAGGAATGGAGCTTCCAGATGGAACTATCTTCCCCATGATGGAGTAGATCAACATAATGTAGCTATAATCAAGATCTAGTGGTGATGGATAGTCATTGGGATTCAGGAGCTTTTGGGTGAGAAGTGAGGGGAAGGCAGGAAAGGCGAGGGAAGGTAGGTATTTGAGATCTACTCTTTACTGTCACAGGGTACCCCTACAGCAGCCAATGAACACCATTTGTTAATGATCCTTGGAATAGTATTATAATGCTCACTTTATAGGTGAGGAAGATTAGTCTCAGATTGCTTCGTAGACTTCGTTAAGACTCCACCACTAGTATATTGCCAGATGATATTCAAAGCCCTGCCTATTTGGTGCCAGTGCTACTTTACTATACTGTGCTGTCTATGACTCATTTAACCAGTTGCCTCTGCAGAGTCCTAGAAATTCTCATATTAATAGTAATTCACTTGCTCATTCATTCCTTTATTTATGCATAGGTAGCTATTGAGCACATGGAAGGTTTAAAACATTTTGAGATTTAATACATCTCAAATACTCAGATGTGTTCACTTCCAAATTCCACAGAAATCTGAAACCTTTTTTTATCCTAACAGATAATAGAAATGAGGCTTTCATTTTGCTTTTCGTTGAAGAGGCACTGACTAGAAATTAGAAGTCAAGAATAGAAATGAGTATGGTGTCTTCCCTCTGTCAAGGGACCTTGAATAAAAAGGCATATTCCTAAGTTAATGTGTTGGAACTTCAAGAGTAAGTTTGTTTTGCAGGATGTTATTGTGAACATAGTACAGGGGCATCTAGTGGGAAGTAATACTTTCCTACATGTCTTAAGTTCTGGGGTGACTCTGTTACCTTGATCTACCTGAAGCTGGCTTGGTAGCCTCCTGCATTCAGTTCAAAACCTTTTTTTCTGCCTCTCATCGTAATTCTACTTCTGCTTCTAACAGAAGTTTCTAAAGGAGAAAGTCTTGATTGTCCTGTTCAACTAAGGAAGTATGTTCTCATTGCTTGGAATTTCTAGATCTAGCCATGGAGTTCATGTAGACCTTCTGTTTCTCAAACTTAACCGTGATCTTTCATTTACTGAAATTTTCCCTTTTTTTTTTTGGTCACCAAGCCTTGGATTGGATCTTTTGACCGCTTACACTTCTCATCTGCTTTTTAGATTCTTTTCTTTGTTGCTTTTGATCTGAAATCCCTGATTTCTCTCAGACCTTATTTTTCTCTCGTTCCTGTCCCCTTTACTTGGTCAGCTGGAAAGGAAGTCACTTCTTCATGACATAATACTTCCTTTTTTCACTGTCATTATTATTATTAGTTTTTTTATTGTGGTACCAGGGATTGAACTCGGGTCCTTGTGCATCCAGGTTAGGTGTGGTACCACTTGAGCTAAATCCCTAGCCCTCACTGTCATTATTTATCACATATTTGTTGAATGTCCATGGGCTTTCTAAGCCAGGGCAGCGAGGTAAGATGAACTTCTGATGTGAAAAGGCCTACAAACAAACACTGGCAAAGTTATTATAGTAAACGCCTACAAGGGGGCTAGTGATTGTGATGGCGCAGAGGAGGAACTGGGCATTCTAAGAAGAAGCTTTTCGACTGGGTTTTGAAAGATCAAAGAGTTTTCCAAGGGCAAGGTTGAGGAAAAGCATTCCAGAAAGAGGGAACATCATGTGCAGATCCTGGAGCTGTGAGTAGTGTCCCACTTGGAGAAACTGATGCTATTTAACACTCTCGGAGCTTGGGCTCACGTGGAGTGTTTCAAAGCAGTCGACTGAAGGCATGAGAGGCACTAGTTGATGGAGCACTCTGGATGCTTTGCCAAGGATTTGGGTTTCCTCCTGAAAGGCATGCAGGAGGAGAAAGGGGTTTGAAGAAAGAGGGCCAGAGCAGCCAGACTGAGCAAGATTATCTGAACTATAGCAAGAAGCAAGTACTGGATATTGATGGACAGAGGGCAAAGAGATCGGACCAAGGAGTACTGCGATATCCTAAGTGAGATATCAACAGGGAGGGCCGAAACAGAAGCCGTGACAGTGGCGTTAAGGAGGAGAGAAGAAAACAGTCAAGAGATCAATTTAACTTTACTCAGTGGCTGGTGGTTGAATACTGGGCATGAAAACAGGTTTCTGGATAAGGCTGGCGAGTGGACATTGATGCCCTTCACTGCGCTGGAGTGGAGGAGGTTAAAGAAGCGGGGAGGGAAGCTGTAACACGCGGTGGGAGATGAGGTGCGGGATACGGATACTGCCTGGACGTGTCCCTTTTGTTTTGCAGCCATGGTTGAAGGCCTTCAGGTCACAGTGCCGGACAGGAAGAAGGTGGCGATGCTCTTCCAGCCCACTGTGCTTCGCTGCCACTTCTCCACGTCCTCGCATCAGCCTGCAGTTGTGCAGTGGAAGTTCAAGTCCTACTGCCAGGATCGCATGGGGGAGTCCCTGGGCATGGCCTCCACCCGAATCCAGTCTCTCAGCAAGAGAAACCTGGAGTGGGACCCATACCTGGATTGTTTAGACAGCAGGAGGACCGTTCGGGTGGTGGCTTCCAAACAGGGCTCCACCGTGACCCTGGGAGATTTCTACCGGGGCAGAGAGATCACGATTGTTCATGGTACTAAGGCCCTTGCTTTGATGCTAGAAAGTGGGAGGGAGGTTAGTTCTATTCTCCCCAGACACAGAGAGGCGTGAGTCTCACCCTTTCAGCCCCTCAAGCATCCGATTTTATTGCAGATGGGAGCATTAATAGCCCAATAAGTTGCTTTAAGGGAGTGGCGGGGGAGGGGGGTAAGAAGACTGGACAGAGAATACAGAGACAAACCTTGTATAGTCTCTTTCCAGACCCTGACTTTGAATCTGGGGGCTTATTTTCAGAATTAAAACAAGTGGGTTCTAGTGAAAGAACTTCAGTCAAACAACCTACGCCTTCATGTCGCTTTATGGTCCTTCCCCAAACCTAAAAAAGCAGAATTTGCTAAGAAGTTCCTCCACTGGGAAAGGGATATAAGTTATCAAGCCTGAGCCCCGGGGCTTTGTATCACCTCTGCCCTTTCTCCTGCTTCCTAAATTTTGGATAAGAGAAGTCCCAGGAGTCTGATATGGCCCATTTGATTATTCAGATATTGAAGAATTCCTATGAAGTCAGTTTATTTCCCAGAGTCCAGAATCACGCTGTCTCTCAGGGGTCTCTGCAACCGTAGTTCGAAGCCATCATCTGCCCCGGAAGCTGGACTAGACTAGTTCGTGGCTGTGTTCCCGTTCTCTCTCACTTCAGGGACGCTGCCTCTTGTTATTAATTTGTTGGTTTGGTTTTTGGTTTTACTTTGAAAAGGCAAACATCTCTCAATCACTGTCCAAGTGAGGAAATGGAACACAGCAGACCCAACTAGGTCCCTCCCCTCCAAACCCCTTATTGCTCAATGTTTTCTTTCCCAGGACAGTCTTAGAACTGGTTCTTTTGTGTGTGTGTGTGTGTGTGTGTGTGTGTGTGTGTGTGTGTGTGTGGTAACAGATGCAGATCTTCAAATTGGAAAACTCATGTGGGGAGACAGTGGACTCTATTTCTGCATCATCACCACCCCTGATGACCTGGAAGGCAAAAACGAGGACTCGGTGGAACTGCTGGTGCTGGGTAAGTGAAAACCAGAGGCAATATCTCCATCTTAGATGGCTCGCGTTGTGTCCTGCTTCCCTTCCTCGCTGTGTGCATTGCCAGGTTGCATACACAGCTGTGATCTTCTGTGTCCTGAGAAGACTGTTTCAGAATATGCTTTTTCTGAGCTGTAGCGCATTTCCAGTGTCTTCTCCCTGAATGCCATGTCTTTACTCTGTTAGCATTGGCCCAAAGTTTCTTCTGCTCTCTTGTTTTCTCCTCCATTCCACTTCAACCTATAACCCTGATTTCTCTCTTAACGTTTTACCTGTCTTTTCATACGCTAACTAAAGAAAATGCCAGAGACCTTTGAAATAGGATAGACACTAAGAAGAGAGAAGAATTCATTGGTGCGTAAACATCACTAGAGACAGTCATAGGGCAAAATGGCTGTGTACTGGAGGGTCTAGTAATAAAAGATTCCCGATAAAGAGAGGTGTTTGGGAGGTGTGCATATGTTTAATTGGAGGGCGAATCTCCTAAAATCTAAAAGAAAGTTATTCTGAAAACAAGTACATCTAATTCTTACTGATGTTAATTTTTTTCATAACTGAAAACTCCTGACTTTTGGGTATTTTCATCTTTCGTGGATTGGGGGAATGTTAGTGGGGAATGACCTCCTTGTATGAAATTGAAAATGTAACACATATTCTGTACTCCAACACTGTTCATTGATTAAGGAAATGCTAATACAATCAGGTGTGGTGGTATATGTCTTTAATCTTATCACTGAGGCTGAGGTAGGAGGATCATGAGCTCAGGACCAGCATAGTGAAACTGTCTTTAAAGTCTAAAAGAAACAACAAAAAAGCAAATTAGAATAAAACATACAGAAATCAAGAAAGGAAACTGGATCAGTTATAGGAGAAAAGATAGAAAATTATAGGAGAAAAGGTATTCATCAAAATGAATTATATTTTTCTGCACTTCCAAAAAACCAGCTGACAGCAATTTGGGAGATATGTAAAGGTGTTCTATTTTGAAGGCAAATGAGTTTGAAGGTTGATTTTTACCCTTTGTGGGAAACCGAATTCCCAGGGAGAAAGTGGTGTTTTCTACTGAGAATTTTTAGTTTTAGTGTTTGTCGTGACTGCATAGCTTTGGCAAAAACTGTCCTGGTGGCTTAGCATTGCATTTTACAAAGTGGACTGAAGTAAACTGGTCTATCTTCTTGGAAGGTTGACTTCAACCATCATAATGTTTGGTTACAACGTATAAAGTATGACTACTGTGACTTGTAGAAGAATCAAAATGTGCCATATTCAAATAGAAGTAAAAACCTAAAAGGTTTATATTGATGTAAAAGAACACAGGGAGATCAGATTTGAGATCTACTGTGGCTCTGTAAAGCAGAAGGGAATAAAAAAGATAAATTTCTGCTTAATCACACAACTCTAATAGCCGAGTCTGTGGGAACAAGTGGCTCATTGAGCCTGCAATTAGCTAATTGTGAACACAGTTATTTGGCCAGGGCAGCCATGTGTAGAGAAGTAATTGTCTGTGTAGGAAAAGGAGGCCAGGTAAAAAGAAAAACATGTTCAATAATTTGGCCCTAGTTGTTTTACAGAAGTGGTAGATGAAAAGCGTGGAAGCTCTGGTAGCTGGAGTTCCTCTGGATATAAGAATTCAAGGCAACTTGGGTTGAAGATGCTGCTTTGGGGGCCGAAAAGGGTTGGCTTGGGGGGGGGGCGGTAAAGGGAAGGCTTAGGTGCCAATGGTCACAATGATGGGAGAAAAGACGAAGAACAGGAATCAGTGTTACTTTGAGAAAAATTGTGCGGGAATAGTGGGAAGGGTGCAAATCAAAACTCATCACAGCAAAAGCAGAGCATCTAAATAGCTGCATGGTAGGGTTCTTGGAGGAGAAAAACACATGACTCTGCGATGTTCCACATTAATTAGCAATGTTCAAAGTGTGATAAATTTGTCATGGAAACGTTTCAGGGCAGACTTGTGTTATTTAAAGGGCTTAGTTTGAAATCTATGAAAATTTTCTGGGTATGAGGAGTATAAATACAGAATTCTTCCGAGTCTTGTTTGTCTTGACATCCCTTTATAAAATGTTTAAAAATACTGTCACAGTTTGAAAAATTCAAACCGTTTGGTTGTTGTATCCTGTAGGGCAAGGATATATATCCTGTTAGGTATTCCTTTTTATGTGAAAACAGAGAGCAACCTGATTTCTGAGGTCAACCCCAAAGCAATAGAGACACAAGTGGGAAGACAGCTGGAGTCCACAGAAGTGCAAGTTGAACATCTAAGGGCCACTGGCTTAGTCGATGAGTTCTACACAAGGAATGGCTGAGGATTTGTCCTAATGACAGAGAGGGGAAAATGAGGACCATGGGAAATGTCTCCAAGTGCCTGAAATGAAATTGTGTACGAGAGGGATTGGAAACACACTCTGTCTGGCTAGGTACCACTGAGTCAGGAGTGGAAGTTACAAGGGGAAGGAGATTTGTCTTAGTGCACAGGAAGAGCTGTTAACAACTGGAGACATTGAGAGATGGAATGAGTGTTCTTAAGAGTGCTGAGTCCTATGTTCCTGGAGGTGTTTGAGAGGGTGGAACATTTCTAAGCAGAGTTGTTATATAAGGAAGTTATGCATAGAAAAAGGTATTCAACTAAGTTACCTGTGAGCGTTATTTTAGTTTGGGTTAAAAGTACATAAACAGGCATGATGATGAATAAGAAAATGGCCTTCAAGGGCTGGAGATTTAACTTCGTGGTTCCAGCGCCTGCCTAGCAAGCACAAGGTCCCTGGTTTGATCCCCAGTCACCACATACAACAATACTGGGTGTGGTGGGTGGCTCACATCCACCAGCAATCAGTACCATGTACCACAAATGCCTGACTTGGTGGCTCAAGCCTTTCATCCCAGCACTCAGGAGGCAGAGGCAGGAGGATTTCTGAATTCGAGGCTTGCCTGGGCTACATAGTGAGCTCAGGGCCAGCCTGAATTACGAAGTGAGACCCTGTCTTAAAAAATAAAAAAACTAAAAAAAAGAAAATGGCCTTCAAGGAACCAGTCTTCATCCTGGTGACAAACAGGGGTACAGGTTGGTTAGAAGAACATAGCGAGCGATGACCATGCACAAGGATGGCAGAAAGAATAAGTTGTGGTCTGGTGCAGTAGTCAGAGCAAACAGGACTAATCTCATACAGAGTGAAGAAAAGAAACTCTTGGCAATAGCTTGAATGAGTCAGCCACTTTAGCTCTTCTTGGAAATCATCACAAAACGGGGAGCAGAAAACTGGGTTAAAATTCAGATGAAATATAAGGAAAGATGAGTTAAAGGGAAAGATTAGACTTTATTAATAAAGTAATAAAAAGAGATAAATGAGAAGCAATTATGAGAATTTGGTTTCCTCATTTCACTTAAAATGGTGACGATGGAATAGTTAATAAGGCAAGATTAGGAAGTGTTACATACATAAGACTAAGACATTTGGACTTCCTCCTGAAATGTCTTGAGGAGCCAGAGAAGAAACCTTGTAACAGAGGAAGATTAGAGCTCAAGGTGAATGGTACTTGGCAGTAGGGCATAGGACAGGCCACATACCGGGAGGGGAGCAGGAGGAAGGGGATGTTGAGCCAGAATAGGAAAGTAGAGCAGATAATAGAGGGTAGAAGCCGTAGATATGTTGGTGACTCAGGTATGACAAGAAAACGAGAAAGGGGTGAATCAAACAGGACACCAGGATTTCTAATCAGTTGTGCAGCCAGCAATTTAATCAGCTGAGAAAGAGGACAGAGGTAGGAAGGCCAGTTAGGGAGGCGAGGGGACGGGTTTGGGTTTGTTGACTCTCAGATGCCTGGGACATGAAGGTGATGATGTTTTGCTGACAGCTGGAAATGTAGGTCTGGAGCTCAGTGGAGAGTGAAGATGGGAGACAGTGGACCGAGAATCATGATAGGCAGAGCCGCAAAATAATAGATGAGTCACCCAGAAAGATAATATAAAGTGATCGAGGGCAAGAACAGAAGAGATCGGTTTTAGGTCCTAATTTTATTCCTTATGAGCGATCACATTGTTACTGTGTGTGAACTCCTCTTGATTTCCTCCACAAAACAGGAGGCTTTTAGCAGCCCTGGACTATGAGCTCTTCAGAGACCAGAACCACCTCCTATTCTTCTTTCTATCTGCAATGCCTAGCACTGTGTCCAGAATAAAGACCTCTCCGTGAATGCTTTCTAAAGGACACATGGGCAGAATCTCTAGATAATTCTTACTTTGTGCCCTTGAAATGTAGTCAGTGTTGGGCATGTGTTTGTTGACCATAGATGATCAACACAATAAATTTCTACAGTCTTGAGCATAAAACATGATTTAATCTCATTGTTCATAATTATTTAAATTTTTACTGGTGATAGATTCATCACAGACTATTGTAGAAAGCAACAGAAGTAGGTTCTGGTTATTACTTGAACAATAAGGAATTCACTGAAAGGATATCAAAACTTAAACGACTGGAGACAGTCTCAGAAAAAGACAGTACGTTAGGGAAGCACTTGTTAGCTTCTAACAAACAACCCTCAAATACCCAGTGAGTTAGCACAGTAAAAGTCCATTACTTCCTCTTCTCAGTTAGATGTGGGTTAGGAGTCCCCAGGAGCTCCTTTCCAAGGGAGAGTGTAGAACTCCAGACATCTCTATTGTTTGGCTCTGCAGTATTGGAAACATTTGCTTCTAGTTGCAAAGAGAGAGAGAGACGGACAGAGAGAGAAGAAGCTCATGTGGAACATTTTAGTGGCCAGATCTGGTACTGACAAGAGATGTTCCAGGGTCTAAGTAGCAAAAACTGATGGACAATATCTTTCGGCCTCCTTTACCAGAAAGCAAAAATACTACTCAATGTTACTTTCTTTTTTTGCATTTTCCTGCTAAAGATTCAGTCTCGAGAGAAAGAGCCCAACTGATCCAGTTTGGTCAGTTTTCACCTTAGCTTTGGGAGAGGAAGAGCTTCTGGTGAATGAATGATCCACCAAGAAGCAGAAAAGAATGAACCATACCCAAAGTAAATTAGAACACTTACAAAAAAAGAAAGAATAGGGATAGGGCCCCCAAAAGCAATAAATGTCCCCCCAAATGTTGCCATCACTATATTAATATAAATCGATAATAAGTTGTAGTTCACAAAATTTATCTGTAATACTTTTGTAAGGTAGGAGGGAAGGCATTATTTCCCTTCTCAAACAAAGAATTAATGCTACACTTTTATGATCATGGCATCTGTGTAGATAATGGGCCGGGGATTTAGCTCAGTGGTCCCGGTGCCTGCCTGGCAGGCACAAAGTCATGAGTTTGATCCCTGGTACTGCGGGAGGAAAAAAAAAAAAAAAAGATAATACTGATGATCAAACTCAAGTGTTTTGATGCCTGTTCTCATCTCTTCTCACAGTATCACACAATCTGTGTGTATTAAAAATCTATAAAATAAACTTCTAAAAATATGGTTGTTTCTTGGACATGGGTCCTGATTTCTTCTCGCCCCATGTTTCCTTCAGTATTTCCTTTTATTTCTGAGCGAAATGGGCTACACCGTTACCCTGAGCCCTCCCTTCAAAGACTAGCTATTCTAATCTAGACTGAATACCGCCCCACTAAGTATGACTCAGTCCCTTCACCCCATACTCCTGAACCATCCACAAACGCTGTGGATGCTTCTTTCAGAGGCTTCAGAAATATCCAAAGACATGTGACTCACAGAAATGGGAGGACAACCACTGATGCAACACTAAACACGAAAACTATACTGAACGCCCTTTGACGTCTCTTTGATGATTCAGAAGGGAAAGTCGTTTGGAAACTGGAAATGCACATATTGTTTTGGGTGCTTTGAGATGACATTGACAGGTACCTCAGAAATATTTAGACAGACGTTTGGGATCATAGGGCTTTACCAGCAGACAGTCACAGAAGGTGGGAGTGTCCAGAAATCTGCCACCTTGAGATTAGACATTGGTCTAGGATCAGTGGCAAGGACAGACTGTTTATAACCTGGAACCGTGCCACTGTTTGGATAGGAATAAAGTTCCCTGGGGAAGCTCCAGCTGGCAGGAAAAGGGCTCCACCATGTCAGGAAAGCTCACGCAGGGAAGTTATTATTTTAAAATCTAAAAGCAGCTCGCCTTATTTTTACTTCTTTCTATGCACAACCTGAGGGCTTGACCCTTGCTTCTGATGTTCACTGTGGAAGCCTGTTGTGTAAGGGCCTTTAATTAGAAAAAGGGGTCCACGTGGAAATGTGGCTGGATGAACACTTCCGTCTCTGACTGGAGAGAAAAACAGGACACGAGGAGTGAAGAGGGGTTTAGGCTAAAGAAGACATTCCCAATAGTAAATAACAACTTTTGGACATTATGGGTGGTTGAGGGACATTAAGAAATTCCTTCTCTGTTAAACTTTAAAATAGAAGAAATTCTCTTGTCTGAGGTATAAAGATAAACAAAATGGGTTTTCACAATCTTTCAAAGATTTTGACTCTTTCAAAGACCCATTGGTTATAGTTAACTCTCTCTAGAGGATGATACCTTATATAAGGCTGTTTTATTTGTCTCAGAAAAAATGGTACAAGCTTACTGTCCACATTTCAAAAACGAGACACAAAAGCGGAAGGTATCTCCCCGGATCTCAGTATGTACAGCTAAATGTTGTTTTTTTTCTAAAACTCTTTGGATTGCAAAGGACAGAGAATCCAACTAGTTTGGGAGAACTTCTGGGTGTAGGTATGGGTAAACCCAGGGGTTTTGCTAGCTTCAAGCATTGCTGAGCCCTGGTGTTCAGACTGTGTATCAAGGAACCTCTCCCTCACCCTCAGCTCCTGCTATACACCTCTGTGTTAGCTTCATTTTGGGGTCGGTTCTTTCCTCATGGGGCAAAGTCAGTGGCCCAGCAGGTCCATGCATCTATGGTCTCTTCCATCTCAGGAAGATAAAGTTCCTCTTTCTCCAAAGTTCCTGGTGAAGTCCTGTTGTTGGGCAGTCTGTGCACAGGGAGGAATATAATGTCCCATTAGCCCCAAACGCACCTCATGCCATGAAGCGATGGGGAGGAGGAATCTCTGCCCAGGGAAAAACCAGGCAGTTGTTTCCAAAGGAAAAAGAAAAGAAAAGAATGCCAGGCAGGCAAAAAACACACACTGTTAACATTTTGTGGAATTCATCATCAGTTTCTGCTTCTTTATGGGCCAAATGCAGTGCTCACTCAGGAGGCCAGAAATAGGTATGCTCTCAGCAGGTCCTTCGGAGGAGGCACTAATTTGGGATTGATTTTTCTCCACAAATATAATGCTGCAGCTTTACCTTTGTTTTCTCGTCATGCGCCTGGTTTTTCTTTCATCTCCTCCTGTGACTTACCCAGAAGTACAGCGTCTATCACCTGGACAAGGAGGCAAGGAAGGGATGGGCAGGCCTGATTTTTAAATTAAAAAAAAAAGCCAAATGATTCATAATATTGTGCCTGAAATTGTTATACTGGTGCAAAATGATTTTTTTTCCTGCCAATTGATATAAAAAGCACCTAATAGAAAACCGAATTCTTGGGAGGAGCCATTTCCCTAGCGGTAGGTTGAGTGATACGTGATGGGAGTGTTTGCAAACGCTGTGCAGAAATGCCCTGGCTCCCACCCCGCCTGACTGCTGCCTCCGTGCGCATGCTGCCCGTCCCGCACCCGGAGACTAGTTCTGGCTGCTCAGAAAGGCTACTTGTTGCCAAGGCTTCCCCTCCCCCTGCTCTCCCTCTTTGCCAGCCCCAGCCCGGTCCTGCTAACCAAGGAGATTTGCCGATCAGAAGGGCCTCAGCTCCCAGGGTTCCCATGGCAACAGGCTCCCGCGGAGGTCTTTGTTGCCTACAGAAACTTTGATCTCTGAGAGTGGCTGCTGCTGTTTCTCGGAAGAGATTTACACACAGAGGAAGAGAGAAAGGGAATTGGGGGAGAAGAAAGAAAAAGTTTACTTCTGGCAGAAGGGAGAGAAAAGATTAATTACAGAGCCACACTCTAGCCATGAATCTGGTGGTGACTCGAACATCTCGTGGTCGGGGCTGTGCCCACGCTGCCATCGGAACGCTTGATTGTGCCTCAGATGCCTTGGCCCTGACGTGAAAGGTCTAAAGAGAAGGCGGTTGGTTCCCTGGGACGGTGTAGTCCTCCTATAGACGCTGTGCTGAAGGCTTCCGGGCCGGGGGGCTGAGCCAACCCCACAGGCTCCCACGGAAGAAGAGAGAAATTACACGTGGACAGGGCTCCTGGTCCCTCCAATCCACCTTCCTTTACCCTCACCTCTCCTCCTTAACCTCAGCCGGCTGTGCTTGGCCTTGTTTCTGGAAGGAGCCAGAAAAATGTGTTGAAAGGTTGGAGGAGAAGGAGGAAGCTAGTCAGGCACTAACTAGAATTTAACTCCTGTTATTAACTCTGTGTAACAACTGTTCCGCTGAGGACTGCAGGGAAGGGCATGGCGCCTCGGAAGACCTAAGACCATGCTCTGTACGCTGCGCGAGGCCTCCGTTAGCCTTCAGATCTCTGCACCGCATGAGCTCAGCCTTGCTTTAGTTTTTGTTTAAATTATGGTTGAAATGTAACAAGTATCTTTGGCAAGCATAGCGAGGATACCCAATCAATAAAGGACAGTCCTTTCCCTCTAAAAGTGACTGTCCTTTGGTAAAGGTATAGTTTTGAAGCAAGAGGACAGTACAAGATGAGATTACACCTGAGTTTGGATATTAAATATACCTCCAAGACCACTGGTTCTCTAGAGGGGGGAATTTTGCCCACTTAGGAGACATTTGACAATATTTGGAGATACTTTTTGATTGTCACAATATGCGGAGACCAATGGCACGTTGTGGGTAGAGACCAGGGCGTCCGCTCACATGACAGCCCTCTCAAACCCAGCAAAAGTGTCTGGGCTCCAAATGCCAATAGTGCCAGGTTATAAACAGCAAAGATTTGGAGGTTTCTGTGAGCAGAAGGGTGTTGGGGTGGGGGTGGTGGTCAAACAGTCTCGACTGTGTGTGATATTGTGGTTAATATCAATGATCCAGGTTCTTTATCTGTACAAATAAAAGGGTCATAAACGTTACACGGAAGACCTTCTACGAAGATCAGACTCAGTAAATATTAACTCCCTCTCCACCCCTCCCCATTCCCCGCATCTCATCACCGATCTGCCATCCCTAATTGAGGGAACCCTGTTTGGAGAAATCTACACTGAGGGGCCTCCTGTTCCAGAGTAGATCTTTTTCCTTTCGCGGGTTCCACGGGCAGAGAGGCTCTAATGAGCCATCTGCGACTCGGCAATCTATTTTTCTCAATGACATCTATGTTGTTGGCCTTGCCAGTAGTGACCCTAATCAGGCTGTGGAAATCTTCCTGCCCATGGATTTGAGAGTATTCTGTCTTGCACGCCGTTTTTTGGCTCAAGTGCCCATTTCCTCCTAGGAGGGCCCTTCGTCGTTGTTAATTACAGGTTGTTTACTGCCTAACCTAAACACAAGGATTAGGTCATACAGGCCTTTTTCCATGAAGCCTGGAGGAGTGTGGAGTAGACCTCAGTCGGATTAGGATCTGCATGGGCCTAGAAAGACTTTACCTAGGGGTCTTTATAATTTAGGATTACTTAATAAAAGGGGCAGCAGGTTTGAAAATAATTTATGGCAAACCCACCCGCATAAACAGGCACCGTCTAAGCAAGCGGGTCTGATGATCACACATCCTTAGACTGGGACCCCTTGGACGAGTCTCCTACCGATCCCAGACCACAGAAGAGCCAGAGGACTTGAGATCAAGTCCCTGCCGGCTGCCCTCCACCCGCAGACGCCTCGCCTCGCAGTCCCGAAGGCCTGAGGCTGTGTCCTGGGTCTCTGCTCCCAGTGGACGCCCGCCGAGTGACCGGTGAGCTCTCCAGGTGCCGTCCCCTGGGCCCAGCCGGTCTGAGCCTCCCTCTTTCCGCTTCACTTGTTGCGCACCCCGGGGGCGGAGCTGGGCCTGGGCAGAGCGCGTCCCGCCGCCGCGTTGCCAGGGATACCGGCCCGGTGGGCCGGGCGCGTCGTAGCCGCGCTGCCCGCGCCTGGGGGAGGCTCGGGGACCCGCTGGCCCTTGAAGCCGGGCGGAGACAGTAGCGCCTTTCTCCCCCGGGCCAGCTGCCGCTATTCAAGCCGCAGGTTTTCGTTCGCACGGGGGCTGCGGCCCCGGCTCTGCTGAATCAACCGCTGAGACAGGGCCCCGGGGAGGCAGAGGGCGGGGACCCGGGGCCGGGTTAGGGACAGTTCCGTCCCCGGGCCTTGGTGTCTGACCTGCCGCCCGTCTCCGGGAGCTCAGCGAGCGGGCGGGCGCGCAGGAACCACCCTGAGCGGGAGCAGCTCGGCGCCCCCTTGCGCTGGGCCCCTCCCCCGCCGCGTCGTCTCCGCGTCTCAGCTAGCTGTCTTCCGCCCTTCGTCCAGGCCGAGCCAAGCGTGTCTTGCTGTTTCCTATCTGTTCGCTCTCCGAGGAGGAGGAGGGATTGGATCGCCGCGGCGGGGGAAGGATACTTTGCAATCATTTTTATTGTGTATGAGTTGGTTGCAGCGTGGTGAATGCCTTTTAATTAGATCATACTGTGTTTTGATGTATTCGGTAATCGTTTTCCGGTCGCAGCTTTAAGAGGTGCTGAGCATTTGAACGATCTCCAACATTCTCTGCATCCAAAAATTATACTTTAATTATATAAGCAGAGCAAGTCACGCCACATACAGACAAATTTCAGAGTCCCTCGCTGCAAATACCAGGAGAGTAGAAAGAAGTTGGGGCACATTTCGAAAATAAGAATAAGCAAATGCTGATGTGCAGTGAGATAGGTGCGGTAGTGGGATGGCAGTACGTAGCCCGGCGTCTGTTCCTGGCTTCATTGTTAATCTCCTAACCTCCGTGAGCTTCAGGTTTTTCAAAACATCGTGTGGGTACACGGCAGACCTCTGGGATCCTTTTTTCTAGCTATAAAGTTCGATTCTGGAATTCTCTGTGACTAGAAAAAAGTCACTGCCCGAGGCTAAGCTTCTAATCACTGCCAAAAAAGCCGGAAGCACTTATTAACGGTTAATTGCAGATGGTCCCATACTAGTCATTTTACGGAGAGATTCGCTGTCAGAATTATTCTCCTCCAAGGCTATAATTTACAGTGACTAAAATACAAAAGACACAAAAAGAAAAAGTAAACACACGAAGTGCTTAAATACATACTTTATAAATATACATATAAAAGGAGGCTATATCCACATTTGTGATAGAGTCCTAAACTATATTTATTGAATGCATGGTTGCCATGGGGATATAGAATAAAATTGAGGATGTGTGTGCCCTTGGGAAATTTCCAATGTATTTGGGATTTTAAATAGCCATAGAAACGACACTTAAAGCATAGCCACAGAAACATCTTTGCACTTAAAAGGCTGCAGGAAAGCATCTGTTCTCCTCAAAGCCAGAGGAGAGAAACATTTCGGAGGGTTCGGAGCTGAGAGAACAGAGGTGGTTACAGTACAACCCTGAAGATAGGTCCAGAGCGTCCAAGGAAAGCTTGGAAGTAAGATGCAGCTGAGATGTGTGTTAAGCAGGAGGGAGAGGACAGGACTTCAAGGGAGCAGGAGAAAGGCATTTCTTATCATTTTAAACCAAAGGTGCCCTTCCATAGTTCACCGGAAACCCCCTGAAGGGCCTCTAGTTAATGCAGGCATTATAAGAGTAGAGGAGGCGTGGCTATCCCCCCTTTTCGCGAGTCCCAGGGCATTGAGTCCCAGGGCATTAGTAACTAAAATACAGTGCCCTGGGACTAATTAGTAACTTGTCTGTTCAATGACTGGGTTTCAGAGATCTAAGGACTGACATCAAGTTTGCCCCAAATCCAGAACTTCTGCATCTTCAATTGTCTTTTGGAGACTTACACTAATAATCAGAACTTGGATAAATACTAAGAGAGAAGAGCAATCGTTTTGGCTGACATCTGTATGCATAGAAGTCTTGGTAATGTCTTCCTTAAGATACCCTAGCCCGGTGATTCCCAAATCAAAGGGTGAGAAGTGAAGTGGTACTTCCGTTCTCTTGGATGGCAAGAGAAGGGTGTGTGAGGACGTTCTGGTGTCTAGATGATGTTCTTTGCCATTGATCCCTGACCGCAGGCATGCCGAACGTTGTGTACTACACACATTGTGCTGAATGAATGAACTCATGAATGAATGTTGCCTTTATATTTTTATTGAGAGCCTACCTCCGGGGTGGGTGGAGGGGCATAGAGCGGCAGTGAGTCAGAAACCCAGCCCGAAGCCCAGTCTACCAAACAGCAGTGATCTGCTGCAGAAAACCCTTAAGCCTCCCCTGCTGGGTCGCTGCGTTTAGAGCCCAGTCCCTGCCCTGAGGGGTCTGCAGCTGCTAGTGGGAGCTCGCAGGAGGAAGACCTGGTCCCTGTGAGGGGAACGTCCCGGTGAAGACCTGCACTGTGTCCCAGGAAACTCGGGGGAGAAGCACCCTTTCACTGAGGCCTTCTCACAAGGCCCCATCAGAAGGTGCTTCAGTCTGTAGACTCCGTAGTAAGGAAGCCCTTGAACAGAGCAGCTCAAATGCTCATCTCAGTAGTGAAGCTAAGTAAATTCTGCCTTTAGGAGCCTCCCTTACCAAGAAAACAGTATTAGAACCTTGGGAAAATATCACCAGGGTATGGTTGTAATGAAATGTGCAAAGATAGTTCCCCACAGTACAGGAAGACTCTCTCTTGGAGTGGAAGTCCCACATGACCAGACAGAATCTAATGTAGAAATGCAGAGAAAAAGCCAGGCATGTGGTGGTGCATGTCTGGAATTCCAGCGCACGGGGAGGCTAAGGCAGGATGATGTAAATTGGAACCTAGCCTGGGCAATTTAGTGACTTAGTATGATCCTGTCTCAAAGTAAAAAAAAAAAAAAAAGAGGCTGGAACTGTAACTTAGTGCAAAAGCCATGGAGAAAGAAGGGAAAGGAAAGGAAGAAGAAGAAGAGGAAGAGGAAGAGGAAGAGGAAAGAAGAAGAAGAGGAAGAAGAAGAAGAAAGAAGAAGAAGGAAGAAGAAGAAAAAGAAGAGAAAGAGACAAAGAGGGAGGAAGGGAGGGAAGGAGGGAAGAAGAAAGAAACAGATTTGACAGGAAGAAAGTCCTTTGGTAAGTCTTATAATCCAGAAGCAGTTAATTGACCAACATGGTGGTGCCTTCCTGTAAACTCAGCCTTCTGGGAAGCTGAGGCAGGAGAGTTCCAGTTTAAGCCCATACTAAACAACTTAGATTTTGTCTCAAAAAACAAAGACACAAATGAAAGTTTGGGGGTATAGCTCAATGCAAAGGCCCAGGGTTTAATTTCTAATGCTGGTAAAAAGGAAAGAAAGAAAAAGAGAGGGGGAGAGAGAGAGACAGAGACAGGAAGGAAGGAAGAGAAAAGAAAAAAATAAAAAGGAGAGAACTGAGTTCTGCTTATGCTGCTGGACAAACTGCACGGGTGTGGGCCAGAGAGAACCTCACAAGCATTCCAAGGAATTATGCCCTATTTCCATTCTGTCTACACTGGGTACAGCACACACTTCTTTATTGAATGAGTGAGATATTCCAGAAGTGAGCTAGTTCCCAGGAATATGTATAAACAGTTAGCCAGGAATTACTCAAGGTGGTAGTGGCAAAGAACAGCGGAAATAGCCTTCTAGGTTAGAGATGCCAGCAGTTTTATTCATTTGTTTCTACCCTGAGCATTCTGCACCAAGGATCTGAACATATTTGGTCTGGAGCCTGTGACCATCTGGGGCAACACTGGCACGCATGAACTGTGGGCGTACCCCATTCATTTGGTTTATTCATGTGGAAATTTCTTAAGAGTAATAGATTCTGTAAGGGTTGGAGAAAACCGAGTGGTTACATGAAAACTACTTTCTATAAGTTTGAGCCGTGGTGTGAAGAGAGTAAATTTGGCCTTCCATTGCAGGGCCTACTTTCCATCCTTTTTCTCAGATGTTAAAGTGACTTGTAATTGCCACTCTTAAACTGAATCTTGGAAGAATAAGAGTGATTCATAAGTGTTGGTAAAACGCTGCTGAAATTTGGAATGTATTTACTGCTATTGTTTAGACATCCTAAGATGAGAATTTCATTGGCTGTGACAGAATGTATGAAAAGAGAGACATTTCTAACCGGCAGCAGCAGTTCTTAGGAATTATTAGGGAAGAAGCTGGAGCAAAATGATTTTCAGAAATATAAGATTCCAGCATACATCCAATTTTTAAAATGCCTTTAGCTCTAGTAGAATATAAGTAAAAGAGAGCTTCACATTCTCTGCTGTTGATATAATGGTGTTGTTTGCTATACCAAAATTCCTACTAAGTTCTGAATTCAGAAGACACTTAATTTCACCTGCTTTACTGCAAGAGTCTGTCATACTCACCACCCTGGGGCTAGCATAACATTACACAGGTGCATTATGGGAAGCCTCCACCTTCTGAAGCCTCAGCTATTGACTGTTGCTTCAGGGGAATGAGGAGCTTGACATAGGTCTTCCTGCTAGAGTGACAAGGTTTCTGAATTTCTTGTCTATATGTTATATATACATCCCCAAGTGCCAGTTTTATACTAATTTCTTTCATTTTTTTCAGTTATAAAGGTTAGAAAGTCTAGAGTAAAATATGAATGGCCCTTCATTGTGTTTCCATGATGCCTGTATCAACTCCTCAGAAATAAGAAAGACTAACAACTCCGATGTGTAATAGCACTGCTTTGAAGTTTTAATTTGAACATTTGTGCCCAGAGCTTAGACTCACAGTCATCAGTGTGTGGAAACATTAGAACCCATCAAGGTAACCCAGACAGGATGCAGCTTTTCTGTTTTCCCATCCATAAATATATCTCCACATATATAGCCATCAGAAGTTGAAGACTCATAGCCTGTAGACATATTTTGTTTGACTTACCACTCTTAAATATATATGAAAGAGTTGCCCAATATTTGAAAATCAGAGTCTTTCACATAAAATATGAAACCTGGGAATCTTGAATAACAGGATGATGCGGAATGTTGAAGAGAATTTCCCAAGCAATAGTTGGTTAGAAGTGAGTAGTAGAAGCCCTGTAATGACACTGCCATTTTCCACACTCTGACTGTTCTGTGTGGGTTTAAAACTGGCCAGCTCTAACAATCCTCATTACCTGCTTGTTCCTATCGACATTTGTAACTTCAATCACTGAGTATCAAATTTGATAACTATAAGTTATTTAGACAGGGTCACCATCTCATAAGTTGTATAAACTAGGATACTTTGAAAGTAAAACACCAGGCCCATAGGCATGAACCAGGATTGTCCCAGACAAACTAAGATATTTATATACCACTACATTCAACCTCTTCTTTCTTCTAGTGAGAAAACTGAAGCTTTAGAAAAAAGAGAGTAATTTATCTGTACTAGTAAATTAATGACAAAATTGCCCTAGGCTGCCATGACTCTAAGTCTTCTGACTTTTCCAGCATAATGTGATATATGACATGTGATATATATCTATGTGATATGTGATATATATATTATATAAATCATGTATATATGAATAATATGCATGATATGCATATCCTCCTGGAAAGTGTGGATTTCTATAGTTAATAATTCCCACATAACTGATGTCCTGTGATAACCTACAGATTTATAGCTTATATAGATGGCATTTTGTTATTAATCCAATTAAAGATTTGGACCACAGCACACCAAGAGATGTTTAAAACACTGGTAAACCTGACAAACGTTCCCATTTAACTAACTATAAGAGACATATTTAGAAGTACTGATGACTAGAGATGGCAAAAGAAAAAAGTTTATAATAAAAATCTCCCACAATATATAATAATGGCTTGCTAATGGACAATGTTCATTGACTTCTTGATTGTTGGCTACTGTGAGGTAATGAATATTAATTATGTCTTCAAGAGATGGCCAAGACCCCACATTACCAAATCTTTGATCAGCTATGTATTGCTTTGTTGGGTTTCCAAGATATAGGGGTGTGTGTGTGTGTGTGTGTGTGTGTGTGTGTGTGTGTGTGT